>CBVK0100502025.1:0-10953 GCA_900067695.1 Picea abies | reverse complement strand
AACATTTAAGTGGGGTAAAAGGAGGTTGCCCCCTCGAAGAGTCTTATTATTTGAAATTCTCTATTTTTCAAGGCGTTGAGTACTTTTTCTGAGGATTTTCTATGCTATATTGATATTTGGTTCTTAACATTTGATATGTCACAAGCTTATTATAACAAGAAGATTCAAAACTGTGTAGTCATAAGTAGCATAGAATTAGCACAATGGATCTTTTCCCTTTTTTTTCTTTTTAAACATGGAAATGATATATTTAATGCAATATAAGGATGAGAAGCATCTTAAATCACTATCCAAGAAACCATTTGTGTATGTGTGATAGGATAGAATGTCAAGCTGAAATCAAATCGTTTGTTTGCAAGCTGTGAAATCAACTTAATCTGGTTTCTCTTTAAGGTGTCTCGCCTACTAGTTATATAATATAGTAATAGAATAAATATATTCCATTGTAATCTTTTGCAGGAAGGATTATTGTTGTGCATTTTTGTGTCAACATGCATGA
This sequence comes from Picea abies, assembly GCA_900067695.1. NCBI lineage: Eukaryota > Viridiplantae > Streptophyta > Pinopsida > Pinales > Pinaceae > Picea > Picea abies. The sequence continues at coordinate 10,454 of CBVK0100502025.1, read as the reverse complement.
GGATCTTTGGTTGAAGTTGGATAATGGATCATTGGTTTGGGAAATTGTGTCAATTTCCTTGTTTCGCCTCAGTGGTCAACTTCTATTCCCTAGTCATGTGTTGTCACTGCCTAGGGAAAAGGGGTACTACTAGGGGGCCCTCACAATGGTAACGTTCCATTCCCCACCATAATTAACATTTTCCATCTTGGAGCCTCTCATAGTGTACTAAACTTTGGAAATGGGTCATGGTCCGTTCTCTCATGAGAAGAGGGGTTGAAGGCCCAGAGGTTGATTGTAGTTTCTAATAAAAGAATAAGAAAATTATGCTAAAGAAATAAATGAATGATAGCACAAAAGGAATAAAAAAATCAAGTCCAAACTTGAGCTATACTCTTTCATTTATCACCCTGATCCCAAATAGCAATGTTAAAGATTGAAACCTTATAAAAGGGGACTTGAAAATATGATAAAGCATACTAGAAAGATGGTTGATAAATGAGTTTGGAAAAAATAGTGCATAAATATGGGGTAAATCAAGAGAAAGTGCACCCTCCACAAAGGTGCTCATAGAACTAGATTGAATGACACCATGAGCCATGAATTAAGACCCAAAACCATATTGCTTTCACACTTACTCTTGAATGGTTTTTACTTTCCTTGTCACTCTCAGGACCTATCCCTCTACCTAGGTTATTTTATTTCATGTCTAGGTGGCACACCTAATAAGGTTGGATGAAGGCCCTCCCATACTTAATTGGAAACTCACATGGGGTATTAGGATGGTGTGATGATTGAAGGGGATACTGGGGTGAATTGTCTTACATGGATTCTATCTTAAGTTACAGCTTACTTTGCATGCTTTAAGGACTAATGTTTCTTCTTAAATTTGGATAACCTTGTTTTATACTTTGGTTTGTTTTGGATGGCCCTGACATGGTTCTTGAGGGATGTCTTGGGATTGTACCCAAGATGATGTACCTTTATTTGTAGGATCTTGGAATGCATGATGGAGAGAAGTGGATCATCTAGTGACTCACCATCCTCAAACATTGGCTCTTACATCCTTAGAACCCTAAAAAAGGAACAAATGGGCTTGGTAGGAGTAGATTCAGTCACAATGGCACACAGATGGGTTGGAAGCCCCATAGGATGGGCAGAGTATCCAAGGAATTATTTTTCACGATGATCAGGGGCGTTGCAATAGAATATATTCAAAGACAGTGCATAGATAAGGTGTTGCGGGCCTAGATGCAACACCTGGATCCTGGACGATAGCCCCATTATGGTGATGATGTCACCTTATAGGATATGACATAGCTAGGGTTTGATGCACACATTGGGTAATAATGATGCATGGCATGACTTTGGGTGAGGAGAGACATCACTTTCTCCCACATTGCTTCGAATTGATGCTATGTGGCCTTTGGAGGCCTCTTGCTTTCCTTAACTCCCTTGACCTCTCACACATGTGGGATATTTTAATGTATTTTGAATTTATTAAACTATGTAAAGGATTAAATGTGTTGTCAACCCCACTTGATACATTGTTATGTTATTTTTGTGTACAAAAGTGAAGCACTAAGCCTCATATAAAAAGTCAAGCTTCACTTTCTTTTTTATCATCATCTTTCACTCACCTTTGTGGGTGCTACATCTGAAATTTTCGGCCCTTAAGGTTTATTAGCTCTTTCTCTCTCATGTGCTTGGATTGGAAAGATATTTTATGGATGGTTTTTCTTATTTTTTATGGATATTTTTGCAATTAGGGTGAAATTATTTTGGTTTATTGGATGAAGTAAGTACATTTATGCAATTCTTGTTCATGTTATTAATGTTTATGGTGAAATTGTTATTATGTTGCAAGAAGTCTTGTTTATTGAAACCCTAAGAGAGGAACATAAGTGATTATTCCTCTCACAAGGTTATATTTGTCTAAAATTGGTTAATTGTCCTTGCTAGGGTTAGAACCCTAAAGTGCTAGCACTTCGGGATTTTATCCCTAGATAATTGATCTTTGACCTAGTTGAAGCTACAAGAACGAAGGAACGATTTCTAGGGCTCAAATGTGCTTGCACCTTAGGGTTTAGATACTACATCTTGGTTTCAAGTAGATCAACCTTCAAGCTTGGTTGCATTAGAAGACTCCATAGCCCTAGAAAGGAACTAATCTTAAAGCACTCTTATGGTGAATTGATTGATAACACTCTCTCTCAAAACTCTCAAGTATCCTTCTAACTATACTAACCCCAACCCTAGAAAACTCACTATATTTCTTGTTGTTTTTATAAAAGTTTGATACAACCATCTAAACTCACATTAAATTGTTGCAAACACTTGTCCAAAGGTGGCTTAACTCACTTAGAAATTACCTCTAACAATTGGATAATGTTTTATTGGTTGCATGATTAATTTTCATGGTTAATTGTGGTATTTTTTAGCATTTATTGTTGATGTTGTTACAAATTACTTATTGTTATTATAAGACTAGTTTATTGTTTCAATTTGCAACAACCATAGCAATCCAACTTATCTAGTGCCTAAAAGAGGTCTTTATTGCATACTCTAGCTTGGAAATTGTCATATATATGGTGCAAAATGCTCTTGTTTTGAGAAGGTACTAAATCATCTTCATACCTCTTCTCTTTCCTTGACCTAGACCAACCATTTGGTGACCTATATAGGGGGTGGTAGGCCTGGCTACTAAACTTGTTATTTGATCCCTTGACGTCAATAGGGAAGCCTCACTTGTGGTGAACCTCTTCCATCACTAAAACGAGGGAAGTCTCTTCTTAGGTGACAATGGTATAGTCTTCCATAGTTACGCAAGATTTGGGGATCTTGTGGTGGAATTTACACAATTAAAAATCCTGCGACAACAATTCCAACATAGTGGAAAATTTGGTCACACACAACTTTGGGTAGAGGGCAATGTGGATGGTTGCACATGTTGTGGGATGATTGCAATGCGAGTTGGAAACTTAGGGTTTCCACTTTGCAAGGAAACTTTTGTGGTGAACCTCTTCCATCACTAAAACGAGGGAAGTCTCTTCTTAGGTGACAATGGTATAGTCTTCCATAGTTACGCAAGATTTGGGGATCTTGTGGTGGAATTTACACAATTAAAAATCCTGCGACAACAATTCCAACATAGTGGAAAATTTGGTCACACACAACTTTGGGTAGAGGGCAATGTGGATGGTTGCACATGTTGTGGGATGATTGCAATGCGAGTTGGAAACTTAGGGTTTCCACTTTGCAAGGAAACTTTGGGTTTCCACTTTGGAATAATTTGGGGTTCTTGGTTGGCATGAAACTTGGGATTTCTAGCAGAATTACTTGCGATGGGAGCACGAGTTCGAGCAGAGACTTGGAGATTGAATATTTTTTGGATGTTGTCAAGGACGAAAATAACTTGAGTTTGGGGAGGATGTAAGGTATTCGACTAGAAGGGCATGGATACCCTCTCCCAAGACCTCAAGGTGATGGAATTTGGGGTTGGTCAAGAACCCAAGAGTCACACTAGTTGGGAAAGTGGGTTCCCCGGGTAAGGTATTCGACTAGAAGGGCATGGATACCCTCTCCCAAGACCTCAAGGTGATGGAATTTGGGGTTGGTCAAGAACCCAAGAGTCACACTAGTTGGGAAAGTGGGTTCCCCGGGTGCACAAACATGACAAGGGGTTTTCCCAAGCATGAAGTGACTAATATAAGGGGTGCACCAAAGAGGTCAGGGTGCATCGACATGAGGAGTGCACCAAGGTTGGTGCACGTTGGTCCCAAGGAATGCGAAGATTGAAAAGCAAACGGATTTGTTTGGGCACATGGGTTTGCGAAGGGGCATGATGGTTCATTTGGGGGAGTTGGTCCAAGAAGGGGTGCAACACACCCAAAGTTCATGTCAATTCAATAAGGTGGCATTGCAAGTCCTTATAAAAGAACAAGGAACACAACCAAGAAGGCATAACAAGGAGAGTGAGATCAGAGTCAAGGTTCTGCAGTAGAATTGGACTAAGAGACGCAAGCTCCCTCGAGGAGCCAAGTCACTCCACATGGGAGGACTGGTGTTTCCTTGAGGTGATTATGTGGATAGATTTGGGGTGACCTTCTTTGGGATAATTTTGGGGAATTCTTGTCATAGGTCTTGGTGAGGCATGCTATGAGACAAAACTGCAGTTCTATGTGAAGTCTTTTGACATAGAAGAGACGGTGAGTCTATGGTGGGTGCATGTATGAGGTGCATCACAAGAGTTACGAAAGATTTTATGATAGATGAGTCTTGGTGTGAAAAAATTTTGTATGAGTGTCTTTGTGAGGTGGGGTGAGTCGTGTGACTCTGCCCAAGTTATAAACCAAGCTAGTAGTTCTCATATTGTAACTATTTCACAATAATAAGACTCAGTCAGGTGTTAGGTACATTTTGTGTCACCCACACAATATCTATGTGTCTCTTGTTTGTTTCACAAGTGTTCTCTTTGTTTCATGGTCTTGTTTGTTTCACAAGTGTTCTCTTTGTTTCATGGATGTATGCTTAAATAACTAAGTTTTAAGTTGTTAACAAATTGTCTAAGTATACAAGTGAGTTGCACTAGAGTAGGAGAGTGACTCACCCATAGCCTAGAACAGAGTATGAATATTCTCTAGGTGAAGAGGCTTGGTTCGAACTAAGTATCCCTAGTGTTTCCAAGAATCCAAGTTAGAACCATTGTGGTGCCACACGCCCTCAAGAGGTGCATGATCGCAAGATTCAGGCCGGCATCTTATGGGGATGTGATAGTGGACATTGAAATATTTTTTTGTTATTAATATATTTTTAAAATGCCACATGTCAACTCTATATTGAACATAAAAATAATTACATGTCTACCTTATACTTAGTTGTAAAAAGAATCTCTCAACGCAATAATTATTTTTTAATTTAAAAATATTAATACAAAATAAAATTTTAATATACAAGTATGTCACTAATATTATAAAAATAATAAGGGGGATTCGCCGAGACAAAAAAGAAGCATGTGATCTATTGTTTTTCGAAGGTTTATGGTTTCTATAGAGCACACATGACATCAGGGATCATCAGCCTAACAGAAGACTTTTTCACCGCCTCAATTCATTATGGCCTGAAAGGATGAGGAGCTCCTAGATTATTTGGACGATCCTCATCCCAAAGTAAACATCTAGATGACACATGCCCCATCTCCCCCCATGGATCCCTCGTCTGGATTTGATCCCCCCTAATACTGGCGTATTTCTCCCCCTTGAAAAATCACCATGCCCATCCCTTTGCAGTTTCCCAACCACTTCCTCATGCAACACCACATCACACTCATGTGATAGGACCCCTCCTTTGATTACATGCGAACCAATGATCAAATACTCCCCTATCTCCCGGCGTGAATACCTTGAAAAATAATCCGCCCATGATTCCAGGAATGAATTCCTGGTATAGCCCATCCACCTCTATTATGAGGTGTCTTTCATCGATTGAATTCCCCCTTGGATATCTTCAGAATATTTATTTCCTCCAACAAACTACCAGAAAAATGGATTCATCGAGAAATTTATCTCTGAGCATATTCTCCATGGGTACCTCCCAAGATCTACGGTCTCCTCAACCTCTATCCCTAGTATTGTCAACATGGAATATCGAAGGAAGGTAAATATTTGTCTCAAGCAAAAATTAGGAGATACAAACTTGATCCTTAGAGAGAAAATCCAATTAAATGAAATCGCAACCATACAAAATAAAACTCTAGTTGGATGATTCATCAAAAAACGCCTCTCAATAAACATCATGAGACAATGGGTAGCTCAGAATTTTCTTCTAGTCCTCAAATATGCTCCAAAATGTGTAGTCTTGGAAAAAGGTGAACCTTTCGCTCTCCCCTCGATTCTCACAAAATTCTCTCCGGTTCTTGGAATTTTGGAACACAATCCCTTTTCCTAAAAAATTGGTTTGTGGATTTTTATGCTACTTCTAAGAAGGTCGAATACGTTCATGTGTGGGTCATACTCCCAAGCCTCACCCTGATATTTTGGTCTCATAAAGTCCTTAAGGAGATAGGAAACTCTATAGGCATCTACTATGATGAAGACCACTCTTTTTCCACTTCGGGCTACATGGACATGGCTAGGATTTTGGTTGGCATCAAACTCTCAGATGGCCTCGTAGAGGACATAATTATTACATTCAAAGGAACTTCTTTCAAAAAATCATTGGATTATGAAGGAATACCTTTCAAATGTAGTCAATGCCACTCTTATGGCCACATTGTCAGCGACTATGCCAAAGGGAACATAATATATAGAAAGACAAAGAAGACTTGGGGTGGGGAATCCCCCTCCAAAAATAGGCATTTTAAGGAGCAACTTCTAGCCTCTCTAAGGTTTCACAGCTCGACAGATCCTCCCAAATCCTCCCAAGCTCCAGAAAAAGAGGTGGACCCATATTTGAGCAGTGTGCATGCGGTCGACATCATGAGTAATGTCTCGTCTTCTCCCATTTTGTTTACCCCCCTTTCTCTTTTCATTGTTGCATGTGATTTGAACACGGTTTCAGCAGTTGCAGACCCCTTGGAAGTCCCCTTTCTATCAAGTCTCTTTGAAGTCACTTGAATCTCTTCGGACCCTCTCATCCCTATCCCTCCTAAGGTCCCCTTTCCCCCACTGACCATCCTAACCCTCTCTGACTCCCACTCTCCCCATGTACTCCCATCCCCCCCCCAATATAATCTTTGATCCCTTTCTTGAACCCTCTCCTCCTCACACTAGGGACAATCTGGGGGACTTGGGTTCTCTGAACCCTAGGAAAAAAAAACATCCTCTCACAAAAGGAAATACTACCTTGTACATGCCCAAAAACTTGTAAACTATGAAGTTCGATCCAAGAAACAAAAAACTCTCATTAGGGCCCTTAGAGAAAATGCCACGGGCCTAGTTCCAAAATGATTATCCTCTCACATAATTGTTGTGGGATAACTAACCCTGCAAAAACTATTATCCTTCAAAATCATCTATGATCTTCAATCCCCTTCCATTCTTCTCCTAAAATAAACCATGATTGTTGGACTTAAAGTTGAATACTCCTTCTCTCCTCCCTCTCAGGATGGGAGTTCCTCACACTCAATGCCCATGGAAAATTAGAAGGAATCATCATAGGTTGGAAGAAAGTATCCCTAAATATCTTAAATTCCTAGGCCTCTCCTTAAATTTTGTACACTCACTTATTCTCAAATGAATTAAACCTCGACTTCCTTTGCATCAACATATACGGACCTTATGTAGACAATAAGCAAAACTGGCAATATTTCTTCAACTCAAAGATGTTGCACCATTTTTTTTTCATGGGAAGGGACTTAAACTTCACCTTGGAAGATTGTAAAATTTGGGGGGCCTATTCCTATAAGAACCCCCTCTCAAATTGGTTCATTCAGATACTGGATGAAGTCGAACTCTCTGAGATTCAACCTTTAGAATTCAGCCCCACTTGGAGGAGCATGAGAGAATGGAATGATAGGGTAGAAAATAGGCCTCATAGATTCCTTCTTTTGGAATCCCTCCTATAGGGCCCTCTCCTTTCCATACAATGGGTGGCCCCGAGAGGAATATTGGATCACAATCCCATTCTGTTCGAACTAGCAGGTGATGGGAAGAAGCCCCCCTTCCCCTTCAAATTCAACCCTCTTTGGTTGGACTCCCCTTAATATATTACTGCAATAAAAGAGTGATGGGTGCCTTGCAACCCTCACCTCCTTGAATCTCTAGCTATACAATTCAAGAAATCTAACAAAGGCCAAGGAAACCTCCATCTCTTAAAACAATAAAAGGAAGAAAAATTAAAACAAATCCTTGTCATAAATTGGAGGAAAAATGATGGAGTAGAGTTCAAAATAAACCTCAAAACCTCTCTCAGAAGAACAGAAGGAAGAATACAAATCCTTGGACCTCATAAGAAGAAAAATCCTCCAAAACAAAGAAAAAGAGTGGAGAATGAGAAGTAGACCCATATGGTTGCAAGCTGGAGATGAAAACACAAAATTATTTCATCATTTTCAAACAATAGAAAGTTCCACGACACAATATGGTTTGTTTATAGAAGAAATGGAACTAAGAAAACATCCTTTGAGGACATTGCACAAGAAGGAAATTCACACTTTGAATCCCTATTCAAAGTTGAGTCTAGGGTGAACATAGACTCCATCATCAAAGTGGCAGGCCTTTTCCCCAGGTTCAACTCCCTTGAGGTAAAATAGAGACTAATGGAAGAAATCACTAAAGAAGAGTTGGAAAACATCATATAGAAAGACAAAATCCTAGGTTTGAATGGCTTTCCAATTGAATTCTATCGAGGATGTTTCAATTTCATTGGTAAGGACCTTTCAAACATGGTCGAGTACTCGAAAATATCAGGATAGATACATGCCCCATTTAGTGTCACCTTCATATTTCTCATTCCAAAGGTGGACAACTCCACAAGTTTTGACCACTTCTGACCTATCTCTCTCTGCAAAAATGTCTACAAAATTATTTCTAAAATCATCGCGCATAGAATAAAAGGCATCCTAAGTGAGAACATATCAGATGAACAATTTGGCTTCCTCCAAGTCATAAAAATACATCATGCTATTGGCATAGCCTAAGAAGGACTACACTATACACAACCAAAAGAAGATATCCATAACTTACAAGGTTGACCTCTCCAAAGCCTTCGACAAAGTCAGTTGGTTGTACATCATACTCATATTTAAACACTTCGGATTCTACCACTCCTTCATCTCCTAGGTGATGATTTGTATCTTTTCTACCTCATTTTCTCTCCTCATCAATGGCTCGATATCACCTTTATTTAGATTAGAACAAGGTCTATGTCAAGGATGTCCCCTTTCTCTGCTCCTTTTTCTATTGGCGGTTGAATGTCTTAGCAGGATCATACATAGTGAAGCCACTGCAGCTAATATCAAAGGTATAAAAATCAATATGAATTTTTCCTTAACCCATATCCTCTGTGTAGATCATATATTAATATTTTGTGAAGGAAACATCTCTTACATATCCACCCTAAAAGAGATACTAAATACCTTATGCTTGGCTACAAGAATGAAAATAAACAAAGAAAAATCATCCCTCTTATCATGGGGACTATCTAACTCTGAATGTCAACATATCTCCAAAACTTTGGGTACTCCTATCCTAAAAAAATTGGAAGGTATGAAGTACCTCATATTTTCTCTAAAGGAAAACAGCAAATGAGACTTGCAATGGCTCTGTGCAAAAATTGAAAAAATATCGGTATCCTAGCAAAACAGATGGTTATCCCAAGTAGGAAATTCGGTACTAGTCAAATCATTTTTTGAGGCCATCCCAGTCTATTAGACATCCTTAGCTTGGGTACCAAAGGGAATTCTTGAAAAAATTAGTCATATCACATTTTGTTTCCTCTGGCTTGGTTTGGATGATAAAATATATTTGGTTATGGAATAAAAAAAGGGATTTCATCCCCTAAGACTTTTAGAGGTTGGGGTATAAAAACTATTCCCCTTTTTGCACAAACCATGGCTGCAAAAAATGTATGCGGAATTGTCATCAATTTTTTCCTTTGGACCCACATAGTCAAAGAGAAATACTTCCCTATGACCTCCACCCTTGACTGGATCAGGATGCCACATAAAACATCAAAGAATGGATCTACTATTTGGAAAGACACAGTAAATTCCTTCCCTCTAATTAGGAACTGGTTCATCTGGAAAATTGGGAATGGTCCAAACCTGCATATTGGAGAGGACCCTTGGATAGAATGCCAAGGAAAACACATTCTCCCCGAACCAGTCATTCCCTTGGATAGAATGCCAAGGAAAACACATTCTCCCCGAACCAGTCATTCAAGATCTGAATAATGAAGGTTTTGTACATCTTCAACAAATTGCTAGAAGGGATATGACTCAACACACTACTCAATGGTTAACTTGGAATGAAATAGGCATGAATGAATCCCATGCCACTATAAGGCAGGAATACACTACATCCCTTACCACTACCATGGTCAACATCTTTGATCAAAAGGACTCCTTGATATGGTGATTCAACCTTTCAAGAAATTGTTCTCCAAAGCACAGATACATGTCTCTCATACTTGAACATATTGAAGAGCCATCCCTTTGGTGGGGGACCACCTTATAGAAATTGAACTGCCTTGCAAAATCAAAATTGTTCATGTGTCCCCTTATAACTAACAAATCCCCCACCTTGAAAAATCTTTAGAATTGAATTTTTGTTAGCACAAGAAAAGGTTCCCTTTTCAAATATGGCAATGAAAACATTCCCCACTTTTTCCTACAATGCCCCTTCACAAAATTTGTTTGGTTTGAATTAAAAGTTTCCCTTTGTTCCTCTAATCTATGGGAAGGATCCTCAATTGATGATGCCCTAAATTATCCAGGTGGATATTGGTGGCCACCCACCTATTCCAACTGGCTCATC
>CBVK0100502023.1:0-11058 GCA_900067695.1 Picea abies | reverse complement strand
TGTCTCAGTTTGTATTAGAAATCCATAGCCTGGTTCTCCCACAAGTGAGGATGCCTTATTACAAAAAATAATAAGTATTTAAAGACCTTCCACAGGGTAAAACATCCCTGTGGAAGTTATCAAAACTGTTTACAAAAAATCTGGGAAAATATCCCAAGTTTGACTAAACTAGGAACCTAAAATAAAAACTAAATCACACAAATATCTCCTAGACTGTCCATCATGCCCAATGCAATTCGGATGTACCTGAAAAGGGTAAAAAATGGACAAGTTAGGAGGATTTTTTGTTGATGAAAATGATAAAAAAAAATCTGATTCTATAGACTAGCTACAGAATCTTGCGATTCTGTAGCTGGTCTAAATCAGACACAGAATCAACATTAAAATCAATTAAAATCTTTAAAGAATTAAAATTGACAAGTATCTAATAGCTTATTTGAAAGACAAACGAATCATTCAAATTGAAATTGTTAAACTAATTTGAAATCAAACAAGACTGAGATTAATCAAATGACTACAAAGATGCGTGTACTATGTTTCGTTTGTTGTCACAAAATCGGGTAAATGGAATCATGTTGGATAACCGATAGTAATGAAATTGATTCATAACCAATTGAAATCAATACAGTTAAACAAATCATAGGCAATTGTTTGTTATTGCTGCCTCATCAACAGGAAACATGATCGAATCCAAACAAGATCATTTTCTCAAACTGATATAATTGTATTAAATATGAACCCACGATCCATGTCATTAGTGAATCAAATCAAAACTGGTGTGTAAATTAACTCAAATGAAATCATAACAGGATCAATCAGTTGATAACGGGGTGTGTAAGAGTTGTTCAATCGTTTGTTATTGCTAATTGGGGCAAACAAATTCAATTAACATTCAACGAAATTATTAGTCGAATTCATTTCAAAACGAACTACTAACCGAATTTTCTCGTACAAATTCAACAGGGATAACATATGTCGATATGGGTTTAACCAACTCGTTTTGAAAATTAAAATCAAACAGAGAAGTATCAAGTCTATTTTTGATACGAATCCAACTCATAAAATCAATCGTACTAACTGAAGATACACAACAATCCAATCAAGACAAGAGTAAATCAAACAGTTGGAGTTTAAAACCGTTCCATGATTCGAGCATAGATATCTTTTGCATAGGCTTAAATGAGGATATCGTTTCCATACAAAATAGAGTCGTTCTTTCCAAATTGGAGTCGATCAGAGCTGTATTCTTGATTTAGAATATTACATCACATCAATTAAAAGATCATAACAATCAAACTCACGAAATCATTCCAAAATCATACCAAATCAAAACATGGTTGTGCTCTAATTTTAGCATGAAAATCCCCTGTACAGGTTAGACAAAATCCAAGCGAAAGAAAACACCACTGATCACATTAAATCACAACAACAGACAAACGAATCGAAACCAATGCAAAACCAAACCATTGCTAAACTGGGCACGACCAAATCATTTAACCAAATCATAACCTCATTTAATTTTAGCAAAACGAAAACAATGTATAGGATGAACAACATAGTCGTTTTTTATATGGCTATAACAGAGTCATTTCGAACAATAGACAGAGCTATTTGAAAACCAAATTCAAATCATTATATTAATCCTAGCAATTCACAAAAATGAAATTGATACCTAAATTCATACCTGGATGACGAGCAGACAGCTTGATCATGACATTTTGGAATTGACAACGGCTGTAGCTGATTTGAAATTCCTAAAAACGATGGAACCAGTGGTTTTCTGCTTCCTATCATTTGCTTGAAGCTTGTCCCTTTGGCTTGTCAATACTGTAACTTGGTTTTCCAATGATTGGATCTTCGACTGTAATAAGGGAACTTCTGTATAGTATCGTTCCAACCACACATCACTTTGGTCACATGACGACTGTCTGGGCTTCGAAAATGTAGGTGAGGGTTTGGTTAAATCGCCGAGGGTTTCGTTAGGAAGCTTGATCCTAGGGTAGTTAGGATTGTTCCTTAGGAAAAGGGGTAAATTAGAAACGAAGTCATAGGGTGGCTCAGAGCACAGACCTTGAGAGTAAGGGTACTCACTAGCTAGGAAGCGTTCGATGTTAGAGTCCGAGTCTTCACTGAGGACTATGGGCTTCTGCTCAGTATTAGGTTTAGGTTTATTTCTAGATAGTCTCGAGATAAGTCGAGCATTCTTTTTACCTTTGCCATCAACAGTAGGGTTTCCCTTGACCTTTTTGCTCACAGGCTTTTTTATAGCCTCAACCTTCTCAGTTATAACGTCGAGTAAGTCAATATCATGGTCAACCGAGGGTTTAGGAGAGGGAAGTAAGACATGGAAGGGCACGGGTGGCTCGACCTTGGTTTCACTAACCACAGGCTTGTCACTTTGGATGGGCTCTGCATCAGCAAAACCATTCTGAGAGATAAAAGCTTGCCAGCTATCACCGTGAAGATTTAAGTGATGAACAACGATGAGTCTGATTAGGCCATGGTGGAACAAACTACTATCGACCTTTTCTATTTAAAACCTCTTAGCCATTTTATAAAGAATTCGCTGGAAATAAAAAGGCATATTCAATGGATACCCCATAAAATTCATTAACAGTCGAAGGTGATAAAGAAAAACCAGTCCATATCGACTCTCACAGGTCACGAATTGTTTAACCACCATCAAAAGATCATTCCATCTTGGTTTAAGCATGGAAATGGGCATACCTCTGTCATAGGATGTGACTTTTCGTGAGACGAACAATAGTGGCCATGTCACCTCCTCAACTTTAGAGTTTTTGAACCATCGTTGGCCCGTGGATGCTAACCCTATGGCAGAGCTAATGAACTCCTCATTCAGCTCAAGCTGAATGTTTCCTACTTTGGCCCTACAGCCATCAAAAGTCAAGGCGAACTATTGTGCAACAACTAGATTAAAACCCTCAAACCGCTGTACAAATGTGAGCCAACCGCTATCCTGTAAGTCTTTTCGAGCATTATCGAACAGTAGCAAGGCTTGGTTATCGTTCGGCTCAATTCGCACCATTGGTGCCATAAGGAAGAGCACACAGTGAACGAGCCAGGGTTTGAATGTAGCATACACAGGAACAAAACGCCCGAAGGCTTACCCGAGCTAACAGAGGTAAAACAGGGATAGGAGAAACATTAATGACATCGTGCGAAGGTGGTGGAGCTATTTGTTGGCCATGCAGAATAGTCATTACCAATGGTACAACCGCCGACGCTTTTAACTATACAAATCACAACGCACATGTGTTATAACTATGCCATTTCAACCAATCAATTGAAACCTTTGGTAAGTGGATAAACCATGTGCGCAAGCAAACGTTATGCCATAGTTTTAAAACCAAACATACAAATCGAAACCAATACCAAGTGTTGGACCAATGCGCCAATGCGTTTTGATAACATGGACTAGGTGTCATATTAAATGATATATATCAAGGGTTTAACCATAACACCTATGTATTTTTATGAAACCAATGGTCAAGTAGATCAAATCAAAGAACATATAAATCCAATTACCAATGCATCACAACCTCAATTTCTCATGAAACAAAATTACATAATCAATCAAAGAATGTCCAATGAGTACAGATCAAAAATTTTTGCCAACTGCATAATGATAAACAAAATGTAAACGCAATGGGCATATCGACAAGAATGATAACAACAATTCAATAATGATTTTAATGCAACTTCGAAAGACCAAGTTTTCATGCTTATAGTTGTGAAAACAAAAACGAAGGTAAGTGTGCAAATACCGCAAAAATAAAAGTGTCGTTTATTTGAGAATTGCGACGAAAAATTAAGGTTTGCAAAGCACTGGTGTAGGCAGCTTATAAGACAGTGGAAAAATGTGAATTGGCTGCCAACAGGTTCGTAGGCTGCTAATATATTAGGGTGCGAGAATGACCCATTCTCGCAGGCTACCTTAAGCCAGGGTGCGAACTTCTCACACTGTGTTGAATAGCTAGGGTGCAAACTCATCCTAAAGCATGGAAAAATATGAATTCTCGATGTTTCTAGAAGGGAATATTCTAGAAGAATGGGTTGGCATTCGAATGGTTATTCTTGTACTGGATTCCCTGATATTTTGGGATTATTATTATCCAAGTAACTATCTCATTCTCTCCTATATATTGAGGGAATTCTCATGGACAAGGTTAAGCAAGATTCATTGGAGAATTGGTAAAAGAATTGTGTGAAGGACTTAGCTTGAACAACAGCTTGGAGACTCTAGCAAGTCTATCAAGAGGATTTGATCTTCTTCATGCAAGGATTGAGCAAGTGTGTGTGTTGGAGCCAAGAGCCATCAAAAGGAATCTTGCGACATCAAGGCTATCAGGTTGTAATCTTTACTTTCAATTAATATGATACAGTGGCATGTCCCTTTCCCATAAAGCTATTCTCACTTTATTGTGTAATTCCTTGATCATACACATAAGTTGACAATTGAATATATTTTGCTATCTTCACTTTGGTTGGTTTGTGTTGTCTTGGTCTTAACTTCATAAGAGCACCAGAGCGAAGCGAGAGCAACAAAGACCCTAGGAAGCGATACTAAGGTATGTTACTTGTTCCTTCCTATTAGCTAATTCAATGGTCAAAACTTAGGGAAAGAGTCATGTCCCGTCTTGTTTTGTTCTAGATCCAAGTGGATCTAGGGAGATTTGTTAGTGTCCACACCTACCGATTAGTCCGATAACACTTGTATGCTTTCCTTGTACTTGAGTAACCAAAAAATACTCCTTTGTCCACACTAGAGTCAAACTTTCTCATTCTTCCATCTTCTCTTTTGATGTAGCATTTACTTCCAAAAACTCTGAAGTGCTTCACATTTGTTGGTCTTCCTTTCCATAACTCGTAGGGAGTTTTATCATTGTTGTTTCTAAGAATTAATCTATTTTGAATGTGAATTATTGTATGCACTGCCTATGTCCAAAATATATCTGTCAATTTGGAATCCATTAGCATTATTCAAGCCATTTCCTATATTGTCTTGTTCTTTCTTTCAACAACTCCATTCTTTTGAGGTGTCCTAGCAACATAGCATTGTCTTTTTATTCCATGACTGTTGCAGTAGTCCATAAATTCCTTTGAAGTGAAATCTACTCCATTATCAGATCTCAAGCATTTGATTCTTGAATCCATCTCATTTTCAACCATTTCCTTGTAGATCTTGAAGTTTTCAAAAGCTTCTGACTTGTTCTTGAGAAAGAAAATTGCAGTCATTCTTGTATAATCATCAACTAATAACATAAAGTATCTCTCACCTTTTAAGCCCTTTGTTGTAGTTGGTCCAACTAGATCAATATGCACAATTTCCAGTGGTCTTGTTGTTGAATATTCCTTTGATTTGAACCTGTTCTTTGTTTCCTTTCCTTGTTGACAATGCTTGCATAAAGTGTTAATTGGTTTCATGATCTGGGGAATTTCTATGACTTCTTATCTTTTGCTAACTTTGAAAAGGTTATCAAAATGCATGTGACCCATTCTTTTGTGCCATAGCCAACTTTCATCTTCCTTTTTTAGACAACACTTTTCATTTCCAATTTCACTTAACACATATATGTTGTTTGAAGTTCTTGCAGCTGTACCAACCAATTTCCCTAAACCTTCTCTTCTTATCTCACACTTTTGTGAATCGAANACCTTGGTCACACATTTGACTCACACTTAGAAGATTATGTTTCATATCTTCTACTAGTAGAACATTTTGTGCCTTTTTATTCTTGTTCCCAATTCAGACTGTGCCTTCTCCAATGATTTTGGCTGAATTATCATTTTCGAAGGAGATTGATCCATTTATTTCCTTTTGCAATGTAATAAATTTGTCTCTATCACCTGTCAAGTGTTTTGAACAGCCACTGTCAATATACCAACCGTGTTTCTTCTGCTTAGCTTGTAGAACGACTATGCATTCTTCATTTCTATACTGATCTTGATTTCTTATCCATGTTGCTTTCTGAGGTTCTTGTATGTGACTGTTGTTATTCTGTTGAGGTTCTTTAGGAGGGACTGTCATTCCGCAATTTTTGGCCACGTGTCCAAAATTGTTACATTTGTAACATTCCACTTCAGTGCTCAAAGATTCAAACATGTTGTAACTTCTTCTTTGTGTTTCACTAGGTCTTTTTGAGTAACCCCTTTGTGTATGACTCTCAAAGTTGTTATTGTTCCCGTTGTTAGCTCTGCAATTCACATCTTTATGTCCAAAATTATTACATGAATAACATAAACAAAAAAATATAGTTTGATACCTGGGAGTTGAATATCTTCTGAAAGAAGGTGCTCTTATGAATCCTTCTTCTTCTTGAGGCCTATCTATCTGTTGTTGATTCTGAAATCTGAATCTTCTCGGTGGAGGAGTGTCCCTGTAATCTTCCTTGTACATTTTCCTATCCCCTTTGATAGTTTCTACATGGATTTTTGGATTTGTTTCTTCCTCTGTTGTTTTGGAGTTTGATCCCTTTTCTGTCTTATTGTATCCAAGTCCGTACTTGTCAAGATAATATTTTTGACTGTTGATAATGTCATCCAGAACTTTTGAGCTATTCTGCATATTTTTCTTTTGAATATCCTTTCTTAGTGTGACAATCTTTGCTTCCAAGTTTCCAATGATCTTGTCCTTTTCTTCTAGTTTTTCTTTGAGTGCTTCTTCAATTCTTTTATATTCTTCTATTTGAACCTTCAATCTTGTGATCATTTGTTATAGTTATCGAGTGTCCTTTTTCTTGTCTATTTCTACTTGTAGTTTCTTGTATGTCTTCTTTTCTCTTCTAATAACTTCTATGGCACACATTAATTCTTCTCAATAGCCAACTTCCGCCTCTTCAATTTCATCTTCTACTTCTTCATATCCTTCTTCGGATTCTTCATATTCTTCTTTGGAGTCTTCTTTGTCAGAATATTTTACTACCATGAAAAGAACTCTTCATGTTTCACTATCACTGATTTCATCTTCATCTGATGATGAGATGTCTTCTTTGAGGCATAAGCTTTTCTTGAAATCTTTCTTTGTAGTCCTTTTGCCTTTATATGTGTGTTTGCCTTTTGAGTAACCTTCATCATTTCACTTTTTCTTATGAGGACATTTGTTAGCAAAATGACCAATACCATCACAATTAAAACGAATTAAAGGAAGCTTACCTCTATACCTACCATTGGTTCCCTTGTTCAGTCTTTTGTCAAAGTTGGCCACTTCTTCATCATCTTCCGAGATGTCGATGTTGTTGTTATATTATTTTTGTTCCTTTTTCTTTTTCTTTGATCTTTTGGATTCTTTGAAGGTTGCTTCTTTTACATCTGGATTTTCCTGTTCAGTTCTCATTTCATATGATGTGAAGATTCCATGCAGTTTGTCCATGCTTATTGAGTTCAGATCTGATCCTTCTTCTAGTGCTCATATCTTAGGGTTGAATCTCATAGGAAGAGATCTTAGTACCTTTTGAACAATTACAGATTATTTGATTTCTTCTCCCAATCCTATGATTGCATTCACTGTTTCGTCAACTCTTAAGAAGTAGGCCACAATATTCTCATCTTCCTTCATTTTTAGTTGTTCAAACTAACCTCTGTAAGTTTGAAGTTTTGTTGCTTTGACTTTTGTATCTCCTTCATAAATATTTCGAAGCTTGTCCCAAATCTATTTGGTGGATTTACAATGTGCAACTTTGGTGAATATTGTTTCACTGAGACCATTCAAAAGTGCATTTGTAGCTTTGGAGTTATTCTGACCAAGTTTCACTGCTTTGTCCTTTGTTTGTGGAACTGCTGGTACTATGTATCCATCTACAATTGATTGTCAAATTTCAAACCCCTATGCTTGTATATATTGTTGGACAACTGAGAGGGGGGGAGGTGAATCAGTTTTTACCGTGCTTAAATAATTATTCTTGTTTTAAATTCTTTACAAGGCACTCAATGATAATCACAATAATGCAAGAAAATAAGCAATGGCACATTCAACATCAGTCACATATATGAGATACATAGAGACAGATATTTCCTAAGGAAACCCATAAAGGGTAAAATCCTCTTCTTCTTTATATGATAAGAATTATTTACATTCTTTACATTATCATACATATGAGAACCTACTCATTATGAGGCTACAACCTCTGTTTTTGCAAGCTGCAACTTGCTGAGAGCACCAACTCTCCGTTTTCTCTAGCACCCACTAGAAGGAAGCACCAACTCCCTGGTTTCTTTAGCACCAACCACCAACTCCCTGGTTTCTCTAGCACCAACTAGAAGGAAGCACCAACTCCTTGTGGTCAAGAACCCACTTGAGCCTCTGAGGACACCAGTCCTCCCTAACACCTCCCTACCACCCTGGTTTATGAATATGAATTACTGAAACTTATTATAGTGATATAGTGTTCAACAACAGCTTACCAGTCTCATCACTGTTCTGTAATATTTCTCTACTATGTCTTCCTGCACGCATCCATTGCACTTTTCTGTTCTTCTACCTCTTGTGCTTTCTGCACCATTCCCATTCAATGCACCTTTTGTCTTCTGTCCATTTTAGCTCCTGCACTCCACCTCCTTCTTCACACATGCATCCCCCAGCCACTGCAACAACCCTGATCTCTTCTTTTCTCCGCATTATTATGCTCTCTGTGCCTCTTGTGCATGCCCTATGTCCAATGGTTCTGCATACTCTGCATGTCAAGTGCTCTACCTATTCATCATGGAAACTCTTCAGCTTCTCTATTTGTTAATCCCATGTGTCCATCATCACTGGGTGTCATAATAAAAATCCTTTGCATCACCAGCAGCTAAGATTCTTCATCTTCTGTTACAGTCGAGCTCAACTACTCTGTTGCATTTATAGGCTCCAACGCTCATTCAACTGTCAATCACATCCACGAACAGTCAGTGTTCTACTTGCATATGCCTTGAGATTCTTTGCCTCCTCTGTCAATCACCCTGAAGTGTCTTCGAGTCCTCTAGCAGAAACCATCAGTGGTTTCTGGCAGTTACATTGTGATGTGCAACAGTAGCCCTCCGATTTGATTCAATTTCATCTACACCGTTGGATGACTTTCATTAGTATTGCATTCATTTCGGCATTTCACTCTTCGGCATTTCAGGATCACTGTGGTGGAGGATTTTAGTACTCTCCATTTTCCGACCCCCGAAACTCCGAAAAGGAGCTTCACTTCACTAACTCCTCCCCCCATCTTTCGTCGATGTGACCAAAGGTTGTGACCTCTAGCTGAGCCTAACCATGTTTCACATTTCAGCTTTTCAGCAATTCGACATTCGTGTGATCAAGTGTCTCGACACTCCATGTCACAATCCCCGAAATGGAGCTTGGTTGCTCTAGCTCTTTCCTCTATCTCTCGTCGATGTGACCAATGGCTGTGACCATAGCCTTATTCAAAAGCTGCATTTCACAATTTCACGTTTTGACATTTCGGCCCTTCGACACTCTTGGTGGTGAAGTGTTTCGACACTTCAACTCTAGGTATCCGGAACTCCGAAATGGAGTCAGATCAACGGTCCGGTACTCCAGCATTTTTCATTTCGGCGAATTGGCATTTCGGTATTCGTGTGGTGAAATACCTTGACATCTCCAACTCCTGGTATCCGAACCTCTGGTATGTAGTCTGTGACATTTCGCAACTTCAGGTTTCGTGATTTCGGGACTCTTGTGATGAGTATTCTTCACTCTTGACTCCTCCTACTCCCAGTATCCGAAACTCCGGTATGGAGTCTTTATCATTTCACGACTTCGGGTTTTGCGACTTTGGGACTCTTTATGATGAGAGTCTTTTCCATTTCCATCTCCCGGTATCTGAAATCCCGGTATCCAATACTTCGAAATGGAGTCGGATCAATGGTCCACGATCTCCTCGAACCAACAGCTCAGATCATTTTTCCATTTCGCATTTTGCGATTTTGGGACTCTTGTTGATGAGAGTCTCTGACATCTCCATCTCCCGGTAACCGAAATCCCGGTATTCAATACTTCGAGTGGTGCACCTGTTTTGGGTTTTCGGGATTTCACATTTCGGCACTTCGAGACTCCTGATGAAAAGATTTCGTGACATCTCTATCTCCCAGTATCCAAAACTCCGGTAGCTGAAACTTTGAATGATGCACCTATTTCACGATTTTGGGGTTTCACATTTCGTGACTTCGGGACCCCTGTGTTGGAGAGTCTTGACTCTTGACTTCTCCATCTCCCGGTAACCGAAACTCTGAAATGGAGTCTTCGTTGAGGTGCCTGTTTTGGATTTTTCGGGGTTTTGCATGTCACCTTGCTTGTTAAAGAGCATGCAGGTTCTCCTGGATCCAACACCGGTCGGACCTCTGGCTCACATCTGACATTCATCGGGAAATCTCAATGAGATCCATCGCTACATACTTTGATCTTGTCGAGCTTTCTCTGCAATGTCTTCCCAAAATACTTCTGGTGCCCGCTTGGTACATCCTTTCTGTACTCAAGCCATCATCGCTGATGTAATTTCCATCAATGACAAGCATACACTGCTTGTAAAACATACCAACATATATGTCTTCATCCTTATGCTCCAAAAAGCATACTTCTGTCCATCAAAGTGTGGTATTCCATTTTTATATGAGTTGGTACTCTCCATGATCTACCTTTCAGTGGTTAAACTGATTTCTGAAGGAACCTACTCTGATACCAATTGTTGGATTACTGAGAGGGGGGGTGAATCAGTAATAGCATAATTATAATCCTTTTTCTTCAAATAATCCAAGTGTTATATCAATGTAGAATTATTATACAATAATGAGCAATAAGAAATGAAAAATCACACACATACACAGTACAACAGTGTTTTACATGGAAACCCAAATCGGGAGAAAACCACAGAATGCTTTATCTTATATGTCTTGAAGAATTACATTCATTGGAAGCACCAACTTCCTTTGTTTTCTAGCTGCAACTGGAAGGAGGCTCCAACCCCCTAGTTTCCCAGGCTACAACTTATGGGAAGCTCCAACTCCCCAATTCTCTGGCTACAACCAGAAGGAGGCTACAACCCCCTATGTTCT
>CBVK0100502021.1:0-11059 GCA_900067695.1 Picea abies | reverse complement strand
ACATCGAGCTACACATGCACTTCATCAGAAAGCTCATTCATGATCGAGTTATTGAGGCACTCTTTTTCCCTACAGAAGATCAAGTTGTAAACATTTTCACAAAGTCTCTTAAAGAAGCGAAGTTTTCCAAACTTCGATCTATGTTAAGAGTTTAGGAAGTTGTCATTAAGGGGGATAGGGCTCTAATGCCTCATTGCTTCTCCTTTTTTGTTGCCTTTGTAAATCCTTCAATCCTATCCCAAGTTTTTCTTAAGGGGTGATGTTAGGATATTTAGACACTTAGGAGTTAGTTAAGATCAACTTGGTCTAATGTGTCGTTAGGTAAAATTGTGCTTCTTAGTGTGTTTCTTTCGTTTGCATTGGTATGCAGTTGTAGTTAGGAAATCCGATAGTTACGATATGTTCCCGACATAGAGTGATCCGATGGTTCATATTCCCCTCGATCTTAACAGCTACATTGATCTGTGGCTTAACACTCGATTGGTCCATGATCTCCATTTAAAGAGCATGGAGGGTCATTTGTCGATGATCGATTGTGAGAAACTCTCTTGTAAATCTCTCTGTAATGTTTTCTTTTGCATTAATAAATTGCTCCGAGTGGCCACATTGGCTGGGGCCGTGGATGTTTTCCCACAGGAGTTTTACCATGTCAAACATCGGTGTGTTGATCTTTGATTGGGTTGTGTGAACGGTTACTAAAGGTGTTCATCCTCTGTTGGTATACCAGTGTTGTTGAACATTGGAGTGGAGGTGTTCAAACATGGCAAAATCCACTATTCATGGACACTTTTTGGGGATTTTTGAAAACTGCAGAGGAGGAATAGGGACCTCTAGAAAATTTCATTTAGTCGACATTTTATCTACTCATGAATCCAGACAACTTTGTCTTGAGGAAGTTTTTCCCAGTTTTGCTTCGTTTGGGAGATAACCAGTTTTGGCTAAAAATTCTAAGTCTGGAAAAATTGTGAAAGTACAAAGTCGTCAATTCCAAATTTATATAGAATTTGACTGGAGCATCTGATTTCAAATTTGAAAGTTGTGTGTTCACAATCATAAATCCTATTTGTGCCCGACATAAAAGTTTTTCTAATTCTTCAACGATTTTCTTATACAGATGGCAGAAAATGGTCCCTTTGATAAATTGCATCAATAAAAACAGGTCACAAATGAGTGGAAAATGCAAACTTTAGAAGGTTGTAACTTTTAGCTTAGAACTTGGAATGAGGCATGAATACATTCGTTGGAAAGATAATTAAGAGAATAACGTATCTAAATAATCGAAATCATATTTCAATGCATCCATACTCCTCATAAGTTTAGTTGAAGAATGACCTATAACCTAACTAATGAAATTTTACCATATGCTTAACTCTAACAAGTAATTGTTGCATGCACATTTCTTGCAGAATTATAGGTACATGCAAAATAGATTTGGTTCCTATATCAGGACTAAAGATATGGACGATGCCTAAGGATCTTACAACCATGAAGATGAGATTATAGGTTTACATGTTAGCATGGGAAATGTAGAGACCGAGTCCAATGGACATAGAAGTAAGGTGGAGCTCGTTGAATATATGAGAAACTTGCAAAAAATAGTGTAGAGCTATAGAGTAGACAATGAAAGGGTGATGAGAGCACAAGAGGAGCTGCTATAGAGTTTGAATATGTTACAGAGACAAGTCAATAAAGATTATGACACAAAGCAAGCAGCTAGTGCAAAGCAAGTAGCAACATCCAGATCTCATGATAGGAGGGATGATCATAGAGGATCTAGGTAGTCAAGGAGTGTTAGTAGACATCGTCATCATCATTCACCAAGACACTCAACCAAAAGAGCACATGCATGTTCAAGGTTGGAGAGTAGCCCAAGTGTGTCCCTTGTCAGGAGATAGAGGAGGAGGCCTGAGTTAGATATTTTGCAAGGAGAGCTCATGAAGCTCAAGCCACCATCATTTGATGGAGAGAATAGGAAGGGCGAAGATGCTGAAGGTTGGTTGTTTGGCACGAGGATATTTTTCTAGTTGCATGACTATTCATCAAATGTAGAAGCCATAATTGCAACCTATCATCTTCAAGGAAAAACATTTATGTGATGGGAACAACTCAAGCAGGTTAAGCACATTGATGAGAAGAGGATCTCATGGAGGAAGTTCACAAAGTATTTTCAGAAGAAATACTTGTTAGAACAATATTATGACAAGAAGATGCAAGAGTTCTTTGATCTCAAGCTTGGAAGCATAACAATGGATGAGTATGAGAGAAGATTCCTTGAATTGTTGAGGTATATTGGCTTCATAAAGGATGATAAGGTAAAAATCCAAAGATTTATGAGTGGACTACCTTCTTTTTACAGTAATAAAATTCATTTTGATAAGCCCAAGACCTTGGAAGAAACCATAAGAAAAATTATGTATCTTTGTGAACAGAGCAAAAGAAGACAAACTTTTCAAAAGGCTTGGGATGATAAGAAGAGAGGCAAGATGGACCGGAGCAAGAAAGGATTCAAACCACCATTTGTTAGGAACAACTCTCAAGCATATCAACACAGGAAACCAACACAAGGTGAACATAAAATGATCGATTCCTCGGGAAAAGGCCAAGACAACAACCCATAAAGTGTTGGGAATATGAAGGAGACCACATGTACAAGGATTGTCCTCACAAGGGAGATAGGATGAGGACTATGCACAACATTCAGGAAGTTGATACAATGGATGATGTGGGTAAAAACATTGCAAGGATTTATGTAGCCTTGGACAATAGACAAGCAAATTACCAATCACACATGATTGAGGTAGAAGGTAAGATTGATAATCAACCCATAGTTATTTTGATTGATTCCGGAGCTAGTCATAACTATATAGATTTGAAAATAGTTGAAAGGTTTAAATTGAAGAGATGTAAGCGTGAAAAGTCTTGGTTGGTTCACCTAGCCACGAGAACCGAGAGAAAAATCAATGAACTTGTGAAGGATTGCCAAGTAAGCATGAAGGGAGTTGGCACTAAGGCATATTTGAACATCATACCACTTGGGTCATATGATTGCTTAATTGGTATGGATTGGTTGGATAAATATTGTGCTATCCTAGATTCTTACAACAAGGCTTTCACATGCCTTGATGAGGAATGGAACTCAAGGGTGGTGCAAGGTATCCTAAGACCTATATCTAACAAAGAGATTTCAACATTGTAGTTGAAAATATTTTTTAGGAAAGGGTGCTAGATATATGAAGCCCATATGGAATAGCCAACAAAAGATAAGGATCCAAGTCTCGAAGATCATCTAGTATTGAAGAAATATGAAGGCGTGTTTGGGGAATTGTCAATATTACCACCAAAGAGAGATATTGATTTCTCTATTGACTTAATGCCTAGAGTTTCCCCAGTGTCCAAAACTCCTTATAGACTGAGCACACCAGAGTTGAAAGAGTTGCAAATGCAACTAGAATAATTGCTTAAGAAGGGGTACATACATCCAAGTGTCTCACCTTGGGATGCCCCAGTGCTTTATGTGAAGAAAAAATATGGAACTTTGAGGTTGTGTATTGACCTCAAACAACTTAATAAGGTTACTGTAATGAACATCTACCCTCTTCCACTAATCGATGATATTTTTGATCAACTAAAAGGAGAGAAGATATTTTCCAAGATTGTTTTGAGATTAGGTTATCATAAAGTAAGAATCATAGAAGAACACACCAACAAGACATCATTTAAGACAATGTATGGCCATTATGAGTTTGTGGTGGTACCATTTGGCTTAAAAAATGCACCAACTACTTTTACGTGTGTAATGAATGGAGTGCTCAAAGATTACATGGAAGAATTTGTCATTGTCATCTTGGATGTTATTCTTATCTACTTCAAGACATTGGAGGAGCATGAAAAACATTTGAGGATGGTGCTACTAGTGTTGAGAGAGATCCAATTATGTGCCAAGTTAAGCAAGTGCATTTTCTCTCAAAGAAAAATCCATTATTTGGGCCACATCATCTCAAAAGAGGGCATAGTGGTGGACCCTAAGAAGATTGAGGCAATCAGAAGTTGGCCAACACCAAAGAATGTCTCGGAAGTGAGATCCTTTATGGGGTTAATTTGATACTATAGGAGATTCATTGAAGGTTTATCCAAGGTTGCACATCCAATCACTTCACTACATAAAAAGGGAACATAGTTTTAATGGACTATCAAGTGCGAAGAGAGTTTCCAACATTTGAAGGAACTATTGACCAATTCACCTATTCTAAAGGTTGCAGATCTGAATGAAGATTTTGTTGTATGCACATATGCATGCAAAGAAGGGCATGGTGGAGTCCTTACACAGAATGGGCATGCCACATGTTATGATTCAAGGAAGCTTAAGGAACATGAAATAAATTATGTTACTGATGACTTAGAGTTGGAAGCCATAGTTCACACCTTGAAAATATGGAGGCATTATCTCATGGGTAGAAAGTTCGAGCTGAAGATAGATCATAGCAGTTTGAAACACTTGTTTGAGCAACCAACACTGAATGCTAGACATATTAAATGGTTGGAATTTCTTAGTAAATATGCTTTTGACATCAGACACATCAAAGGAAAAGATAATAATATGGTTGATGCACTCAGTAGGAGGGTGCATGAAATGCATGCCACAACCATTAGCATGTATTGTTCAGATTTTAAAGGCAATATTTTAGAAGTTGTAGCATCATATCAACATTATGCACATGTGATAGAAGGCTTACAACATGAAAAGGTAATGTTGAAATTTAAAGACTACATATTGGAAGAGGATGGGATCCTCTTGTTTAGGGACAAAGTTTATGTTCCTAACACTTAGGAAATGAGAAATGTAGTGCTAAAAGAAATGTACAATGTACCATATGTTGGTCATCCAAGGTAGTAGAAGACAATTGAAATAGTAAGAAGCCAACATTTATGTCCTAGAATGAAGAAAGATGTGGCTGATTACATAGCTAGGTGCAAGGAATGTCAGAAAGTGAAGACTGAACATAGGCATCCAACAAATGTAGTGCTAAAAGAAATGTACAATGTACCATATGTTGGTCATCCAAGGTAGTAGAAGACAATTGAAATAGTAAGAAGCCAACATTTATGTCCTAGAATGAAGAAAGATGTGGCTGATTACATAGCTAGGTGCAAGGAATGTCAGAAAGTGAAGACTGAACATAGGCATCCAACAGGATTGTTACATCCATTGCCCATTCTTGAATGGAAATGAGAGGTAGTTACGATAGATTTCATCACCAAGTTGCCAAGAATATAAAGGAAACATGATTCCATCATGGTAGTGCTGGAAAAGCTTATGAAGGTTTCACATTTTATTTGACTGAAAAAAACTCATAAGGCAACCAGCATCACAAAGATTTATATGAAGGAAATTGCCATGCTACATGGTGTGCCTAATGTAATAATGTTAGACAAAGCTCCCAAGTTCACTTCTAATTTTTGGAAGGGGTTGTTTAAGAGATTTGGGACTAACTTGAATTTAAGTACAACATATCATCCATAGTCAGATGGGAAAATAGAGAGGACTAACTGAATAATTGAAGATATGTTGAGAATGTATGTAATGGACAAGCCACTAACTGAATAATTGAAGATATGTTGAGAATGTATGTAATGGACAAGCCTTCCAAGTGGCAAGACTACATTCATCTAGTTGAGTTTGATTATAATAATGGGTATCAATCATTGTTGAAGATGAACTCATTCGAAGCCTTGTATGGTAGGAAATGCAACACAATAGTAAGTTGGGACAACCTAGCAGATAGAGTAGTTATTGAGCCATAATTACTAAGGGAAATGGAAGAGAAGATGGTAAAGATCAGGCATAATTTAAAGGTTTCCCATGACAAGGAAAAGAGTTATGTAGACAAGAGGAGGAAACACAGAGAATTCAAAGTGGGTGAGCATGTGCTTTTAAAAGTAAAGGCTAAGAGAAGCTTGCTAAGATTGGGAAGTTGCCCAAAATTGGTCGTGAGATACTATGGGTTGATTGAGTTTCTAAGGAAGATAGGCCCAATTTCATACATGCTTGCATTGTCTACATCCATGGGAATTCATAATGTGTTTAATGTGTTATGATTGAAGAAATATGTGTTTGGTCCTAACCACATGATTGATTGAACTATGATCTAGGTGGAGCACAAAGGGGAATTTCATGTGGAACCAGTGTGCATCATGGACTGAAAAGTCAAAGTGCTTAGGATCAAAGCCATTGGCTTGGTAAAGGTCCGAAGGACTTACTACAATTCTGAAAACACCACATGGGATCATGAGGAGTACCCATATATTTTTGCAATTTTTGAAGAGAACTGAATGTACATTTGTATATAAGTGTGCAAGGCTCCATTTTGGCAACTAGAGTTTCTAGAGCCATAGCTCTAAGATTTCTTGTTCGACCTGCATTGGAGCCTTAGAAGGGAAGTGGTATATCCTAAGGGATTGTGGTGTAGAGAAGCAGGTACACTTCCTTGGGTTGTGTAGGTTGATGGGAACAACAGATTGTTGGTTGGAATTGTTGCAAGAGTTGTGAACTTCTGAAAGTATCAAGTACTATAATGTAAACTTTGTAGTGTATTTCGGAATGGTTTTATGCACTGAGGATGATGCAAATTATAGGGGGAGGGGAATGTCACATCCATGTTTTTAATCCTTAGGTTAGCAATGTATAATGTAAATATGATACATGCTTTTGTACCAAGTGATGTAATATATAGACATTTTGTATTGAGAATTATAAAAATAAATGTAACGTTAGATGCATAGGGACATAGAAGAAGTCATGGGGGCTAAGTTTCCACAAGAGATAGGGGTCCAAGGGGCCCAAGGGGTCCAAGGGGCCCAAGGGGCCCAAGGGTGAATTATCCATGTGTATTAATCCGAACTCACTTTTCTGAAATTATTATTTTGTATGAACCTTATGTTTTCCTTTTGAGTGTATCAAAGTTGTATGAACCTTATGTTTTCCTTTTGAGTGTATCAAAGCCCCAATCATTCAATACATGTAATAGGGTTGGTGTGAAAAGACACTTCACATAATTATTGAAAGCATAGGGTTGAGTACAATGAACATTTGGGAATTTGATTATCAACATGCATGGGTAAAAGGGATATTTGAATGGGTATTGTAGGTAGTTTTTACATGCATTTTTTGGGACAGCTAGAGAGGAGTGAGTGTTGGAGCTTAAAGATAGCCATAGTGGGGTTTGTGGGTAGCTTATTGGAACTGTAATTGCAAGAAGAAGTAATTTTTTAGGCATGTAGAAGATATTTTTGTGTGAGATATTATCACAGAGAAAATGAGTTGTTGTGGAGAGTTTCATGCGACAGTTGTAAGTCCATGGAATTCCCAGCAAAAGATATTCCTAGCCAGCCTATTTTGGATATCTGGAGGGAAGTGGGAAGGCCTGAGGAACTACATGCGAAGAAGGGGGATATCATTCCTTGTGTTGTGCAGGTTGAAGGGAAAAGAGTTGGTGGATTGGGATAGTTGTAGGAAAAATCAACTTGATGTGGGTTATAATTGGTCGTGAGTGGACAATAGAGACACCCTTTCATGTGAATCCATAGCCCCAGATCAAGGGTGATTTGGTGTTGATATTTGGAGCAANNNCCATAGCCCCAGATCAAGGGTGATTTGGTGTTGATATTTGGAGCAAAAAATATATGGTTAGGTGGAACATTTGTCCTCTCCAACTGGTTTCCCAATTTTTGATAAAGATAAGTGTTTGTATATATGTTTTCTATTTCAATTATGGGTTTAAATTGCTATGCATAAACTTTGTATTCTTGATTATTTATATGTTGAACTGTTTTATTGTTTAATTAGTTGCATTCGTGTTTATTAAAAATGTAGTTAGATGCAAACAATGGCAATGGAGAAAATTTTTCCTATGCGCAGCAGCTCCTACCAATAGGGTTTATCTCTGGCCATTCACATGAGCTCGGTTTATTTTCCCCCTCAGTTGCTATACTTCCCTCCCCGATAATGGCCCTCTTATCCAATTGTTTTAATTCTAGTTTAGATTTTGATATTCCTATTCTCGAATCTACTCACTCTGGGTCCTCTAGTGCATCGTTGAGGTGCCTTCTCAAACACTCGACCTATGGTTCTACTACTAATCATGGCAGTTCTTTCAGTAATTTTGTCTCCAGGAATGTCAATGTTGTTCCTTCATCTTGTTTGGTGCAATAAGCTCTGGTTCCTTCCACCCCTAATATGAGGAAGGTTTTTATTTCGGGGTTAGATTGTCTCAACTCCACAGTGCTCATCTATCATTTTAATGGTCTCTAGCCTCGTCTTGTTAATATTCATGAATCATCTATCATTTTAATGGTCTCTAGCCTCGTCTTGTTAATATTCATGAATGGATGTCAAGATATTGGTTTCCAGTTTTGAAAGGTGAAGTTTTTGTTTACCCTTGTGCTCAATGGTTTTTAATTGCAGAGTTTGGTTTTCAATAAGATAAAGATTTGATCTTTAGCTCTTTTCCATGGTTCTGGGGTTGTTCCATATTATGTGTGAAGCCTTGGTCTCCTTCTTTTGATCCTTAAAAGGATTCTTTATCTTCAGCACATGTTTGGGTTAGGCTCCCAAATATTCCCGTACATTTTTTGGGCTTATCCTCTCTCCATATCGTTGGTAACGCTTTGAGAAGGTTTCTTTTTAGAAGCCCAGAAACAGAAAACTATAGCATCTGCACCTATGCTTGAATATGTGTTGATATGTATTTTAGCAAAGGGTTCTCGATAGAAATAAACTTGATAGGGGATAAATATTTTTGGACCCAAAAGATGGATTATGAAAAAATTGTTTTTCAATGTCATGCCTGATTTGGTATAGGTCACTTGGCAATGCATTTCCCTAGGGGTCCTAATAAATATTGAAAGAAACACAAACCAACTTGGTGGGTTGGCTCCCACATTGATCATCAACTTATTTCCAAAGAGGATTCTTCAGATGCAGTCCCTTCTGTTAGCACTCTGTAAATCTATTTGGTTGATAAATAGACAATGAAGGTAACTTTTTCAACCAAATTTGATACCCAAAACTAGCCTTTCGGATCTAGAGAGGGCTCTCTCAGAAATGTCATGATCTCCGCGCAGGATATGGATTTGCAAACAATGGCTAGATTTAACACCGATGATAAAAAAAAATCTAGTTATATTGGCACAGAAAAGTAAAACTCTGGCTATGGAGATGGTCTGAGGAAGAGACGGAACAAATGACTCAATGACTGGATTTGAGAGGAAAAGGCTAGGTGAACAAGAGCCTTCAGTGAAAACCGTAAAGTGTGGGAGGAGAAAAACACAGGAAGAAACTCAAGAGCGTCGTTGTGGATGAATTCGGAGTTATCTTGAGAGGAAAACATTTTGTCTAAGTGGCGTGAACAAGGGGCACAGTAAAACGAATCTGTAGGTTCTAAAATTCGTTCTGAAATAGATGATATGAGATATGAAATAAGAGATAACAGGAAACACATATGCAAAGAAAGAAACACAATACATCCGACAATCACAACTAGAATCTTTTCATCAAATCACAGGACCTTTGCATTAAATTTCAGTCAAAACTCAGACTACATACAATAGCATTTGTTTCTCAAAATTTCCAACAAACCTGGCGTACATCAAAAATATGAAATATATAAATGAGGGTGTCGCTTGGGCTACCCTGCTTTCTAACTACTAACCCTAAACTAGAAAAAACCGCGCCACATGCACCAGAGACTCTTCGCATGGCACTATCTAAAAATAGGCAACAATCATGCATGTCTACTAACAAATGCCTTTAGGTTCGCCAGGAGGTCTAATCGTCGGTCAGTATCCAATGTAGGAAAATTGTGTCATTGTATCTCTTGATTGGGTATCCTAGCGAACAAGTGTTTTTCCAAAACTTGTTGTCTTCAATGTTGGTTTCTCCTTCTGTTACGCGCCTATTTGTTGGAGAGTTGTATGTAGCAAATAGTTGTTTGATTCTCGTGATCGTTATCAAAATGATGAGATGTTTCAAAGGACGCATATCACTCAAAAAAATTGTGAAGAAGAACATCGCCCGTTAAGCTTTCTCTTCTTGTGCGCTGGCAAGATCCACGTAGACTTTCTGTTTGGATACCCCGCACTCTCTGGGATTCTCTGTGTGCCTTTCTTATGCTAGCCTTTGCACCTCTCACAGCTGGAAAATAATGTTCTGAGCCTCTTTAAGCTACCTTTTCAGCCACGCCATGTTCCCTATGCGACTATGTGCAGTTGATGCCTTCGTGCTCTTTGTCACTAGTTGTCGTTTTAATTCCCTGTTCTCCTGATAAAGCTCAGAAATAGATAGATTTGATTGCTTCAACTTGACATGGTTCTTCTTCATTTGATCTCGTTGCATATGTCTTCCTTTTTCTGATCCTTCATTCTCGGCAAGCTCTAGCTGGGTGACGCACCTGAGTAGTCCCTCGGCTGCCAGTCCGATGCGCGGTTTTTCAATAATTTGAGCCTTCGTGATCTCCTTGTTATTTCTCAGCCTGTCTCTCCTCTGAGGCAGTTGTTGTTTGGAGGAGTCTCCTATCGTCTCCCTCTTATGTATGAAATTCTTTGTTTCATTCATTCTGCATCTTAAACTGGTCTCTTATGTAGGTGAAAGGATGGATTCTTCTACGTTTTTGGGAATGGTTTCTGTAGGCATGAAATAATTCCAATATCTTTGAAGTTTGTACCTCGCAGTTTTTTCACTACACGCGCCCTTTCCTGTACTCTGAAAAGCCACCATGGCGTGACCAAGGTATACTTTGCACACAACATTTTGAAGGAATGTATCAGGGAGCAATTCTGAACCAATTTGATTGGCAAAGGGAAATTGTGAAAAACAACTTAGGCCAGGTTCTACAATTGGAGAGCACGTCGAGCATCTAATATTTATAGCGAATCGGCCAAGAGAGGAAAACATGCTTGATGCAAGAACATCGTATAAATCCCAAGTGCGTGCCTAAAACCAAGGAGATAGTTGGACACGCAGATGCAATTAAATACATTTTTTTGAAAACGTTGTGAATTTTCA
>CBVK0100502020.1:0-11063 GCA_900067695.1 Picea abies | reverse complement strand
TATATATATATATATATATATATATCTTATGGCACTCATGTGTAGGCTTAATGGGAGAAAGGATTGTATCAAGTTTAAGGATCATTGGATTCCTATAGCACATGAAGTGATTACTAAAGGAATTGTATTTAATTGGGGATCTATTTTGTCACATGTTTTGAAGAAAGTCTTAGAAAAAGCCAAAAGTTACTCAACCAATAAGGTTCATCTTTTCATATGGCTTCATTCTTATTAGATAGTGTGTGTGTGCACAACACATTTCAAGGGATGGGTTAACAGTGGACTAGTTCATAAATTCCTATACACAAATACTGCCAAGACTTGGGGAAGACAAAGTACAAAAGATTTTATGCTCCCATATGCAATAATTTCCTAGCCCCACTTTTAAAATTTATTTTTTAAAAGGGATGCCCAAGGATTACTAGAGGAGGCCAAAGGAATACTCAAGTGCATTGGAAATTGTTATTTACAAGAAAAAATCACTTATTTCAGGATATATGGGGCAATATCATCTCCTCATTATTACCTATCCATGTGCCAAACAAAGTAGTATTGTCTGGAATTGCATATTAGACTATTCTACAAGGCTCCAATTCTTTTCTTATTAAATATGCTAAAAAGAAGCTTTTTATTCCTTATAATTTTTATGTTGGGCTTTGCAAACTTGCAAATTCTAATCATGCCAAGCAAGAGGGAAAGTTGATGTTGGAATTCATATTTCAATGGGGTCAATTCAAAAGGCATGATCCACATGGATTGGCGCCAAAACATTGTAGTTATATTTCTTGGTCTTGGATATATATTAATGAGAGGTGTGATGATGAAGTGATTTATCAAGATATTTTTTCATGGGATGAAGTGGAAGATAGGCTAAAGAATAAAGAAGCCATCATTTTTAATAGCACGTTTTTGGATGAAAAAGGGGTTATGATTGAACATAATTTAAAGGTTGTGAATCTTTTGACAACACAAAAAGAACAAAGAAAAATATAATTTGAAAAGGAAAAGCTTGAGGTAGAAGACAAAACACAAGTGGAAGCTAAACTAAAATCATAGAGAGAAGATGAGTTTGAAAAATAGTCCAAAGAAGCATAGATAAAGGCTCCACTTGGGAGAAAAGTGAAAAAGGAAAAGGCACATAATGAGAAACATGAAACAATGACAAAGGAACAGAAAGACGTAGAGCAGATGAAACTACAACAAGATAAAGACAATATAAAACTAGCATAGTAGTAGCAAGCAATGGAAAGAGAGAAACTACTATAGTGGCAACAAATAGAGAAAAGAAAGAAATTGGCATAACAAAAGAAAAAGAGAAAAGAAGACAAAGAACAGGAGCAACAAAAAAAAGAAGTAGAGAAAAAGAAGGATGAATTGCAGGCAAATTTAAAAGATCAACAATAAGATCAATTGGGCAAAGAATCAAGAGGTCCTTCAGGTAGTAATACATACAACTTATCACTTGGGAAAGTTCCCACAATCATGGATAAGGGGGAGAGTGTTGAAATGGAAGAAGTGATCACCCCTAGGAGCCTTGGAAGTGTAAGAACTCAAGACACCAAGTTAGATGCATTAGAAGAGGTTGCAGACTTAGAACTGTTAGCATATAATAAGAGAAAACAATGAATTGTAAAACAGATTCGTAGAAAAAGGAAGTCAGAAGTAAGAGAAACTGTAATTTGTGTAACTGAGGAACAAGGTATAGATGTTAAGAACACTAAAATGACTCATTTGATAACATTTGAACTAGATATTACACATGCAACTATGGAAAAATTTTAGCAAGAAGAGAATCATATAGTCCAGTCGAAGAAAACGATCAAGAGATTAGAAGAACAAGTTGAATTAGATAAAAATTCTAGGAGAGTAATTAATATGTTTATTGACCATGTCATGGCAGTGTTTGAATCCAATGCAAATGTCAAAAGAGATTTCAATGCTAAATATTTTAAATTACAGGAACATACTCCACAACTTCTTGTTTATACAAGAATAATTTGCATTGGAATATAATATTATTGAATATTTAAAGAAAATAAAAGCAATGTTTCAGTTTTATACTTATGCAAAATTCCACAACAAAGCAAGTTACATTTGGATGCCCTAAAAGAAAATCATACTCAAACTTTGATAGCTTCAAACAATGTAGTGAAGGAAACAAGTAATAATGTGCATAATACAACTATTAATATTGCTTTAGCTGCAAAGAAATCAAAGTCACAAACTCCACCTTTTTTATTAACTTTTGAAATCTTCAACAAAAATGTACATAATTGTGTGGTAGATTCATAAGCATCTTCAAACGTAATGCCTTATTCTATATGTAAGAAACTAAATGCAACCCATCTTAAGTCATCAACTCATATCATTCAGTCGAATAGGTCAGAAGTCAAGGTTATGGGAGAATTAAAAGATGTTTTAATAAGAGTGGCCTCAAATCCTAAAGTTCATTAGATTATTGGCATCATAGTGGTAGATATTCCTAAAGCTTATGGCTTACTCTTGATAGAGATTGGTCTACAAATCTTCAAGGTTATTTTGCCTCTAATTGGTCACATCTTTGGCTACCTTGGAATGGTCCACCAAACAAGATCAAAATTTATCGAGTACAATGTAAGAAACATATTGTTACAGATTTGGAAACTCCTAATAAACCATCAACTTATGATCCCCTATTCTTGGAAATCATAATTTTTATTCATATTTTGGAAATTTAGTTGTTGAAACATCACCTCTACCTAAAGATAAATTGCAAGAAAATGCTTTTAAAAAATCACATTTTGATTTATTTAATGTACATACTGTAAATATTGTAAATAATATTGAGGTTAAAGAAACACAAAATTCACATTTACCTAATAATGTTTGGACACTTTTTTTATCGCTCTAAATCAAAGGAAGGAGAAAGGGTTGGTTGTGTAATCATTAGCCCCGAGGGAAAACGTAGTTTCATCTCTTGTAGATTAGAATTTGAATGTACAAACAACACTGCAAAATATAATGCTTTTATTCAGGGTCTTAGGAAAGCAATTGACATGAAAATCAAGAATTTAAAGGCTATTGAAGACTCTGAAATTATTATTTGACAAATCAAAAACATTATTCATTATAATTCTCCTCATTTGAAAAGTTATCAACAAGAAGCTGAAATTAATTGATTGTTTAGAAAATTTTAATATAGGTGTTGTCCCTATATCTAAAAATAGAGTAGCAGATTCCTTAGCTACTGCAACTTCTAGGTTATCACATTTAGAATATTTTGAGGCTAGTAGGTTCATTGTTCAATTGTTGTACTGACCTTCAATTCCAAACAACATTGCCAACTGGAGAGTCTTTGAAGGTGATGAATAGATTATAGAGTCTCTTACAAACCGGAGAACCTTTAAGGATATTGCCATTGATGATGAGGAACATGAGAAAGCCTTGTTAAGAGAGGATAAAAACTTGAACAATATCAAAACTAATGTTATTGTCATAGGTGTAATTACATTGGATAAAAATTTTGAGATGCGGGGTAGATTTAAGAGATCAACAAATGTTGAATTGTAATTTAGTAATTAAGATGAAAAATAATTATTGTAATAAAGACTAAAGTTTAACATTATTGGATGTCTAAAATTTTCACTCTGTAACTAGGGTTTCGGAACTCTTAGCCGCCACAAACTGCTTCCAACCGATGGCTGCCCCACAGGGGCCCTCGAATCGCAGAGAGGGGGCGCCGAATGGTGTCTCCTACAGCCAAGTCATTGCCAATGAGAATGTTGCAGTGGGAACGAAGAGGCCGACGTTTGAGACGCCTCCTGACATGCGTGCGGTGCTTCTAGCGAAGGGGACCTTTAAGGATCGAGAAATGGATATTGATCCTGACAGGGAGGCGGTTCCTGCAAAAGCTTCGGCCCCTTGGACTCCCGGAAGATGCATTCCACAGGCGCCTCAGGCCCCAAAATATGTCGTAAGCTTGCCGTGCATAGAGCAGCAGAATCAATACATGCGAGACAATGCCTTGGTAGGAAAGTTTCTAGGGCTCTGGCCCTCTGAGCGGGATTTGATCAAATGGATCCAGTATTGGTGGAAGCCCAGGGGTCATTATGACCTACAGCTGGGCTCCAAAGGATTCTTCACTATCATCTTCCACAACCTGGAAGATTGCAGTCGTATCTTTGATGGAGGGCCATATTTCTACAACTCAGCTGGCCTTTTCCTGAGATTCTGGACAGAGAAGTTTAGCCCTGAAAAGGAAGACTTCGCCCATGCGTCGGTGTGGATTAGGATGTATTCTCTCCCCCAGGAATTTTGGTTGGAAGAGGTCCTCGCAGGTATCGGCAACACCATTGGCATCTACGTGAAGTCCTCGAAAGCAACCAAGCAGCAGAGATACACGTCATATGCGTGAATCTGTGTTTACCTGAACATAGCTAAGCCGCTCCCAGGATCCATCACGCTGGAGTACCATGATGAGGACTGGTCTCAAACCATCGACTATGAACACATTCCCTTCCGCTGCAGGAAATGCCACGAACATGGTCATCTCTTCAGAGAATGCCCGCTTAATACGGCTCACAAGGAGGGCAACCTAGACACCGGCAAAGACAAGGAGGGCTTTGTACAACCAGCAGGAAGAAGGCGCCAGGGGAACAGAAAACAAATGAATCAGGTAAGTAAAGATCCCTCTACCAGCAATAAATTTGCTATTTTACAAGATCAACCCGAAAACCCCTTAACCACTGCAAACCAGCATGCACCCCCCCTGCATAATGAACCCCAGACCGAGAGCCAAAGTACTACCCCACCCCCTCAAAGTAAGGCACCGGCTCCCCCTTCCCTGGGCCTGGCTCGGGAACAGCTGGATCTGCAAGAGATAGAAGATGGGGATGAAGAAATGGAGTTAGAGGAGAAAGATCTTGCCGGGGTGGATCTGGAACACCTTGAGCACGCCTACCGACACCAAAAGCTCTACACCATACCTAGGGATCAACTAAGGAAGGTGCACAAAGTATTCCTCAATTCGTCTGCAGGGTCTTCAGCTTGCACTGGAAAATCCCTGGGAATCCAAGGCAGTCAATCTAAAAACCCAAGAAAAGCTCAGAAAGAGGAAAAGAAAAGAGGGAGGAAATATACAAACAAGCTTATACAAGAAATAGGTAACTTCATGGTGAACTCTGGGCAGATCCACTTGATCTCGGACATTTTCCCTCCTCTCCCCACCCCTCCGTCATCATGAATATTATATCCTGGAATATCAGAGGTCTTAATGGTCGTAGCAAGCAAAAGATGCTACGAGAACTGATCTTAGTGGAAACACCGGATATTGTTTTGTTACAGGAAACGAAATGCACCTCAGAGGATATGGACCAGATACTCCCCTACTGCTGGAAACAAGGAGGAGTAGCCTCTGTAGATGCCACAGGAATTGATGGAAGACTGGCTATCCTCTGGAACACCAACGTCGTGCTGATGGAAAACTTCTGCGCTACCAAATGGTCCATCACAGCAAAGTACAGGCTTATTGGCTCAAATCGGCCAGGGCATTTGACCTGTGTTTACGGTCCGGCTAACCCAAGGGATAAGAAAGATTTTCTCAGAAGCCTATGTTACATCTCCAGTCTCACACAGTGCAATAGATGGATTATCAGTGGAGATTTTAATATCATTCACACCCTGATGGAAAAAAAAGGCGGATCAAGGAGGTTGGATCGAGACTCCTGCGACTTCAACAGCCTAATAGAAGAGCTTCACCTCATCAATCTGGAGGCTAGCAATGGCCTATACACTTGGACAAACAGAAGGACGGCAGTACATCAAATTACTTGCAAACTGGACCACTTCCTCATTTTGGAATCACTCATGCTGGACGGGGTGGCAATGGAATCCACTATCCTGAACTTCTCTGGTTCAGATCACTGGCCCATTCAACTTTGGGTGGATGTCCCAGCCACACCTAGGAAAAAACCCTTTCGGTTTGAACAGTTTTGGCTTGATCACCCTAATTTCCAAAAAAATATTCATGATTGGTGGAGACAGGCAGAGATCCCCTATGGCTCCAAAATGTACAGATTCCAGCAAAAGCTAAAGAATCTAAAGCAAACACTTAAACTCTGGAACAAACATACCTTCGGTAGCATCTTCGACTCCAAAAAAGAGTTGTCGGAGCAGATGGGCAGGATTTAGCAGCTGATCAGGGAACAAGGGCTAACGGATGAGCTAAAAGACCATGAAATGAGAGTGAACCAGCAGATGGAAGACAGGAAGAAACAGGAAGAGATCCTGTGGAAACAGAAGTCACGTATTCTATGGCTCAAGGAAGGGGAACGCAACACCAAGTTCTTTCATCGTACTGCTATCCAGAGAAGGCATTCTAACAAGATCACGCATCTCATCTCGGATGAAGGGGAAACCATCCACTCCCATACTGACATGGAAAAAACATTAATCAAGTACTTTCAAGACCTCCTTACAGAACCCATTCAAGATAGACATGAAGCTATTCAGAAAATCATGAGGAATGTGCTCGCCCTCGTAACTCGGGAGCAAAACGCGGCCCTCCTCCGACTGATCACAATTGAAGAAGTAGACCAGGCGCTTTAGGACACCCCCAAGTGTAAATCTCCTGGACCGGACGGCTTCACCAGCGATTTCTTTCACTATTTTTGGTCGATGATTCGGATAGAGGTCTGGGAGATCTTGGAAGACTCAAGGGCCACTGGAAAGGTCCTCCAAGCTCTTAATGCAACTTTTCTCACCTTAGTCCCCAAAGAAGGACAAGCACATCAGCCCAAGCAGTATAGACCCATAGCTCTCTGTAATTTCATCTATAAAATCCTTACAAAAGTAATAGCTCGAAGGCTCAAACCGATCTTACCAGCAATCATATCTCCAGAGCAATCCGGCTATGTCGAGGGCAGACAAATCATGGACAATGTAATCTTAGCGCATGAAGTAATCCACTCCCTACAGAAAACCAAGACCCCAGGTATGCTTCTCAAATTAGATCTCTCTAAGGCTTTTGACAAGCTCAGCTGGGAGTTTATGCGAGCCATGCTACTAGCGTTTGGATTTGATCAAAACTGGGTCACCTGGATCCTTAATCTAACCTCTTCAACTTTCTTCTCTCTTCTCATCAATGGAGTCCCTTCAAAACCCTTCTCCCCCTCAAGAGGGATTAGACAAGGAGACCCCCTGTCCGCTTTTCTCTTCATAATCATGGTAGAAGGTCTCAGTCGTTCCATTCATGCAGCCCTGGAAAATAACCTTCTGACAGGTTTACCCCTGCACGGCATCTCTCCCCCTATCTCGCATAGCCAGTTTGTAGATGATACCCTCTTAATGGGAAGCCCCACTGTCTGAGAAGCCAACTCTCTCCAGGCGATCCTTCAAACCTTCTCGGAAGCCTCTGGACTGGACTGTGACAAGGATAAGTCCCAAATCTTATTTTTTAATACCCCCCCTCAGGTCTAGCGCCACATTTCGGAAATCCTTGGTTTCAATAGAAGCTCCCTTCCATCCAAATACCTCGGCATTCCCCTGATTGACAATGCTCTTAGGAACTCCTCTTGGGAACACCTCCTTTCTTCTTTTTCCAAAAGGCTTTCCTCTTGGACCTTCAGGGCCTTGAATCTCCCTAGTTGCCTCATTCTGCTCAAGGTCGTCCTTCAAGCCCTCCCGATCTACGTTTTTTCTACACTGGCGGCCCCAAAGTTCATTCTTACAGCCATCAAAAGCATGAAAAGGAACTTCCTATGGCAAGGCCTCGCCAAATAGAAGAATATAGTGCTTGTCAGCTGGGATAAGCTCTGTAAGCCCAAAGAGAAAGGAGGGCTAGGATTAAGAGATCCAGTTATAATGAACAAGGTTCTCAGTGCCAAAATCTGGTGGCGCTGGCTGAAAAACCCCAAGGAACTTTGGGCCAGACTTTGGAGAAATAAATACGCACCAAACATGGCGGAGAAGAGTCTCATCCGTTCGGACGGGGATAACCTGGGCTCCCTGATCTGGACAGTAGCAAAGCAGAATAGACAAATGGTCACTCAGCATGCTTTCTGGGAATTAGGCAATGGGGAAATGGCCCTCTTCTGGCAGGATTCCTGGCACCAATGGCCTACTCTGGGAGCTGAGGATTGGGCACATGACATCTTCACCCAAGTG
This sequence comes from Picea abies, assembly GCA_900067695.1. Taxonomy (NCBI): domain Eukaryota; kingdom Viridiplantae; phylum Streptophyta; class Pinopsida; order Pinales; family Pinaceae; genus Picea; species Picea abies. Next base: position 2,921 of record CBVK0100502020.1, on the reverse strand, counting down.
ACGCGGGCAGGACGGACACAGGTAGCAGACTACTGGCAGAACAACCCCACGGAGGACACTTGGTGCTACTGGCGTGTGGAAAGGGAATGCATGGATCTGGAGATGCATGTCGATATGGCACCCTTGCAAGAAGAGCTGGCCAAATGGAAAATTCCTAAAATTGAAGGGGAAGATATTCTCTGATGGGGATACGGGACACAGGGCTCCTTCAGCACACGGGAAGCCTACCAAATTAAAACACAATCAGACCCCCTCCCATCTTTGAAAGTTTGGCAAAAAATCTGGAATCTCAAGCATTGGCCGAAAATCACTCTCTTCCTCTGGTTGGTCTCTCACTCAAGCATCCTAACCTGGGACAACCTCCTGAAAAGAGGATTTGTAGGACCCTCTATATGTATACTGTGTGGAGAGGCAGAGGAAACTATGAATCATCTCCTTAACACCTGCCCTTACACAGCCCAAATTTGGGACCAAGCGGCACTCATTATGCGCACCTCGGACCGCCTTAGGGATAGCATCCTCGAAACACTTGAGAACTGGAGAGATCTGGCTTTCCATTCGCCCTTCCTCAATTGAATCTAGCAACTTCTTCCAGGTTTTATCCTTTGTCAAACTTGGAAAGAAAGGAATAGAAGACTTTTCAGAAACCTCTCTCTCCCGTGGCAGCAATGCTGGCAACAATGCCGACGCAGTATCTTGGAAACTCTGCTTCTACGGAATTGGTGCAGCACAGACCTAGCTTGCCCCTCCTCTGAACTCCCCGTCCTCCGACATTGGACACCTCTCCACCCTCCTCAAGCTCCCCCCCCCCCCCCCCNNNCCCTCAAGCCCCCCCCCCCCACCTCCCTCAGCCCCTCCAAGCAGCCCCTCCCTCTGGTCCCCTCCCCTAGAAGATTTTGTCAAGCTCAACTTTGACGGAGCCTCTAAAGGAAATTCTGTAGCTGTTGGCTATGGAGTGGTATTCCACAACCATTTTGGGCACATCCTTGTCATAGGAGCAGGCCCCCTCGGTCATTCTACAAACAATGAAGTAGAACTTTGGGGTTTGATAAAAGGACTGCAATTGGCCATCCATTACAATTTTACCAAGCTACTCGTCGAAGGGGACTCTCAAGTCATCATCATCTTGCTGCGCAGACTAGTAAATGGAGCGAAGCCGGATAGCATTTCGCCTAGCTGGAGACTGTCTCACGGCCTCCAGATCATTGCAGGTCTAATGCATCCTACTCGGGTTATCATTCCCGCTCACGTCAAGAGAAAGGCAAATCAGGTTGCGGATGAATTGGCCAATCTGGGTACCACTTGGAAGTGACCAGACCTCCAGTGCAATTCAGGCCAAGATCAGGATCACCCTATTCTCCAACAGTGTATCCGCAAAGCCCGAATGGTGGATGTCCCCCCGGATGGGGTGGTAGTGCGGTCTACATGGCGAGTTGTGAGAGCTGGCAGCAGCTATCAGAACACGGGGCCACGTGAAGGGCTCGTGCCACCCTCCCTGGTGATTAATTCAACTTCAATATGACGAGAAGGGGCATTAACGCAAGCATTAACGCGGACATCCCTCCCATTTGGCATTTTGGCATGGGTCAGCTTGCATTGTTGGTCATTCGTCATCATTGGTATTTCGTAGAGCTTGCTCTGCAGCTGCAATGGTGTAACCCTGCCCGCACTCCCTGGCTCTAGCTCGGCCCTGTCTACTCTCTGGCCCTCTGTCCCCACCAGGTACTCTGGACAGCCTCAGCTCGAAGCACTGGCTGGACCATGACTTGTCCAAGGGGAAGACCGAGGAGGGGCTCGCCCTAGAAGCCTCGGTGACCCTCAGTCTCCCCTTCTGACTCGCCCTCCATCAGCTCTTCTCCCCGTCTCCAGTCTGGGCACTTCTCGGCATCTTCTCATGACCTGGCGAATTCGCAATTTATTTGCTTGGCATCTTCCCCAGCGACACCTTTGCAGTCCTTCGGTGAATCCTTCTGTCCCTGCATCTGCCCTTGATCCCCTGGGATATATGGGTGGTGATGAGCATCCTCAACACGCTTCTCGGGGGGCTAGGCCTCATCCCCATGACACCTTCACTGCTGCGCAGATACGGGATAGTTTGGCTGCTCTTTACGACCTAGTATTTGGTATCCGCCAGGTAGTGGAGGACCTCAATTATTGCCTTCAAGAAACAGATGCCAAAGTGGAGCTCTTCCTTCATACTCTCACTTCTTTGCAGGACTCTCTCGCCTCAAGCCCGGCTGAGGCTGTTCCAATGGAGGAGCCGGCTGCAGCAATAGGAGCAAGTAAGGAAGTACCGTAAGAGAGCAAGGCCGATGACACTGCGGGCGACGTGGAAGATGGAAAGATCTGGGCTGATCAGCCTACGTACGTGGAGGAGGATCCTTGGCCAGGGGATCTCCAGGCCAAGTGGCCAGACTTCTCACCAGGTGTCTAGCTTGTTAGTCTTGTCAGTCCTCCAGTCTTAGATGGTCAGTAGTTTATCGGTTAACTCTTTTGCTTTAGCATATGGGGAAGTCTTAGATGTAAACTTTTATGTTTTAGATGATAAACAGTAGTTCTGCTAAGGTGAGATCGGAAGAGCCCAGGTGTCTAGCTTGTTAGTCTTGTCAGTCCTCCAGTCTTAGATGGTCAGTAGTTTATCGGTTAACTCTTTTGCTTTAGCATATGGGGAAGTCTTAGATGTAAACTTTTATGTTTTAGATGATAAACAGTAGTTCTGCTAAGTTATGGGGACTCTCGGGTTTGCTGGACTGGTTTCCCCTCTGTTGGGGCAGTCCTGCACCCTCAGCATGGACATCTTTGTATTTTGCTACACAACTGTGATTTTGGAAGGCACTTAATATATATTTTATTACTTACAAAAAAAAAAAAAAGTTTAACATTATTGTAATAAAAATCTAAATTTTAATTTTAATAAACAT
>CBVK0100502019.1:0-11064 GCA_900067695.1 Picea abies | reverse complement strand
TGTAATCCATCCTTCCCAAGTCCCTAACTGCCTGCAAGAACACAATACAAGCCAGCTTCCTCCCTCTTCTCTGCCCACTCAAACTATACCATCCCTTCCAGCTGTATCAGGGATATGCAAGGGAGGAGCTTGCTTGCACTGATAGGGTCAATCCTCACTGATTTTTTGGAGGTTTCCTTTTATAATGAATGGGGATGGTCAAACTCGATTCCTCTGGCAAAACAACAATGCTGTGGCCGACTTCCATCTCCCACAAAGGTATCTGAAGCAAGTTGGTGTGACTTCTGCCACCTATCTCTGGTATGGCAGATGTCAGCAGTTACGTCTCTATCATCGCATCTGGGAGTCTCATAAGCAAAGATTACTTGGTCAATGGATTGTGAAAACAATGCATATCCCACATTCTGATGCCCAGTAGAACCTACTTGTGCAACCATAGAACCAATGCCAGTGTCATTGTTTTCTCCAAGTCTGGTCTTGCAGTTATGTGAATCTACTCTGCCCTCTGCATGGCCTCTTAGAATCTNNNNGTGAATCTACTCTGCCCTCTGCATGGCCTCTTAGAATCTTCACACAACCCTAACTGTGCTCCCTGCAACAACTCCTAGCCTGAGTTGATCAGTTTTGGCCAAGCCTTGCCAAGTCTTCCTTGCCTTGCACCTGATTGCTTTCACCCATGCCTACTGTTTACCTTATACTTTTAGCTCAGTCTTGCCATGCAAGTTTGTCTTCTGTGCTCATTATTATGTATTTCCATGCTATTTGTATCTATTATTTTGTTTCATGAAAAAAATGCATGAATTATATGATGTTTTAATATTTTCCAAATTTTCTTTTGTTTGATCAATCTTTATAGTAAAAATCCTCTGTTTACATTCTTTTACTAGTGTTTTTTAACATCTTAGTGTGTGTGCATAAGTTCCATCGCTAGAGATTAACTGACTTATGCTGCTATTTTGTCACAAATACCACCATTTGTTGTTGATAAATTTGCATGTTTCTTAACATGCTTCTCAGGTGTGTAGCTCTTGTAAATTAAGTTGCATGTTTCTTAACATGCTTCTCAGGTGTGTAGCTCTTGTAAATTAAGAAGCTCTTGTGAGACAGCTTACACGCTCCCACGTGAAGAAGAGCCTGCGACTACAATGGATGTTATGCGGATTTTAATGGTTTATGGATTGGATCCTTTAATTGATTCTGCTGAAAACAAATTACATAAGAGGAAGACAGTGAAGGAATCTATTCGCAAATTGTTAAAAGAAGTGGTCAGATTAAGTGCAATCCCACTGGATCCAAACCTTCCAAAACCAGTTGTCAAGAAGCCTGCTCCAAAAGTGAAAGTTCCTCAACCTCCACCGAGAAAGAGAGTGGGCCGTGATGACATTGAAATGAAGAGAGGGGATTGGCTTTGTCCAAAGTAACTTCCCTTCTATGTCCTATTATTCGTTTCTCTATGGAGTTCCACTTTGGCCCTACAATTGAATTACATATTTTTTATCATCATTTCATCCTATATTTATCATTCTTGGTGTCCTGGACTGGATTATTAGGTGTGATTTTATGAACTTCGCAAAGAATCACAACTGCCTACAATGTGACTCAAAGCGTCCAAAAAGAGAGCTGAATCCAGGGGAGTGGGAATGCCCAGGGTAAGACTGTCCATGCAGGATTCAAGTTACAGTTTCATTTATTGAGAGCTGCTTTCAATTTGTTGTGTCAGATTGGTGGATCTGCTTGACTAATCTGCTATCTTTGCTTGCCATCTGTGCTTATTGAAATCTATTCTTAATATTAGTTGGTTTTGTATTGATATGAAATGTACGATGTTGAAGGTGCAACTTTTTGAATTATCGAAGAAATATGACATGCTATAACTGTGACCACAAGCGCCCTGAAGATGAGTACACCAGCAGTCTTGGACATGGTAGAGATGGAAAACGGGCTGATGATTCTCAGCAATCTGGGTATCCAGAAAGAAGATTTGGGCGGCATTTTGACTTGCTTACCACTTCGAAAGCATGGAATGATGACTTTGATGATGATGAATCAGATGGGGCAGAAGTTGCTGTCTTTGAAAATGCAGATAGCTCTAGAGTTACTGATGTCCCTGTAATGAATGGGGATAGAGGAAATAGAAAGGATGGATGCCTTGATGATGATTCTTTCGACTTTGATGACCTACCCATGCATGGTATTGAAAGGAGGAAAGACCATAATGAGACTACAGGTTGGAAAATAGGGCATGGTAATGAAAGGAGGAAAGGCCATAACGAGACTCCAGGCTGGAAAACAGGGCATGGTAATGAAAGGAGGAGAGACCATAACGAGACTCCAGGTTGGAAAATAGGGCATGGTAATGAAAGGAGGAGAGACCATAACGAGACTCCAGTTTGGAAAATAGGGCATGGTAGTGAAAGGAGAGACTCCAGGTTGGAAAATAGAAAGGATGGATGCCTCGATGATGATTCTTTCGACTTTGATGACCTACCCATGCATGGTATTGAAAGGAGGAAAGACCATAACGAAACTACAGGTTGGAAAATAGGACATGGTAATGAAAGGAGGAGAGACCATAACGAGACTCCAGGTTGGAAAATAGGGCATGGTAATGAAAGGAGGAGAGACCATAACGAGACTCCAGGTTGGAAAATAGGGCATGGTAATGGAAGGAGGAGAGACCATAAGGAGACTCCAGGTTGGAAAACAGGGCACAATGGCCATCGGAACTCCAGGTTGGAAAATAGGGCATGGTAACGAAAGGAGGAGAGACCATAACGAGACTCCAGGTTGGAAAATAGGGCATGGTAATGGAAGGAGAGATCATAAGGAGACTCTAGGTTGGAAAACAGGGCACAATGGCCATCGGAACAGCAGAGTCCATCATGGTCTATTTTGATTCTCATCTAAGTTTAAATATTGGACTACAGAAATAACTCTACATCTATGACTCTCAATGTAAATCCAAGAGGCTTCTGTTTTATTCATTTTCCCTTTTAAATTTGACACGCTGGAATGGATGAAGATGACGATGACAAGTAAATATAATGTTTTTGGAACTGTTCACAAATGTGAATAGTTTTAACTACAATCACAAATCGGCAAGCTTAAGCTGTTTCACAATATTTTTGATTTACTTTTTTAATGGAAATTTTGATTCACTTTTTCATGGAAATTCTAACATACTCATACTCCTATTGTTAGTATATTTTTGAAATTGTAACACTGATAATGACAGATTCAGTATAGTTTTATATTCAATATGCAGGGGAAAGTTATGAATTTCGATATGGGACCATCAGTTTTATGAATTTATAGCATTTATGACTTGGTTGTTTAAATAAAGAGTCATTTGACAATCACTACAGAGTGTTTCTCTTAACAAAAAAGAAAGCTCAAGCTTAGATCTGCTATTAATTGAGTTGAGTGAAAGGGGTGAGAAAGCTCAAGCTTAGATCTGCTATTAATTGAGTTGAGTGAAAGGGGTGAGAAATGACAAATACACATGTGACTAAAAATGACATTTGCTCCTTCATGAAAAAGGAAAACAAATATAGGCAGGTAGATAATTTTCCTCGTTGAATCTCTTCACAACTGCTGTGTATGTCTTGAATTAGAAATTATACACGTGCATGGGACAAGTTGGCCAGGTTTGATGAGCTGACCAGACCAGAAATCATGAGAATGGAACATGAGCAGCTCAATGTTGAAGCAGTGAGGGATATAGAAATGTTAGAATTGCAGGGAGAGAGTGATACAATTCAATATTCACTGTGTCCGTTTTAGAATTAAAATTAAAGTAGAAAAACAAACATTCGATAAAAGCATTCAATCTAAATTCATTGCAGCATAACAATGGGATTATCAGTGTAGCTAGTGTATGACATCTGCAATCATGGGCTGAATAGATATTAACAATAAGTATATTACCATACAATATAATCTGCAATCATGGCAATCGTGACTCTATTGGTTTGACGATCTTTGCTTTCTGGTATGATGCAAATCCAAATGTAACACATCCAACCCTCTAAGTACCCTTTAAGGGATTGGGTATTAAATTTTTGCTTTTCCTAAACCTCCTCGAATCCTTTTAAAAATGACACTATCATCTTTTGCTTGCCAAGAGCTCTAGATCAAAAGTTATGGCCTTTTAAAGATTTAGGGCCTTTATTGGCCAAAAATCTCTTTACTACCACGTGACACCCACGTGGCTCCACATCACCTGTGTCATCCAACGTGGCACTGATGTGTCAGAACACGTCACCCCTTAGCGCAGACATGGCACTTGCCACCTATTCCACTTGGCCCTCGTCTTATCGGGCCTCAATCCTTTACTGCACTCAACACTTGCTTCGAAACTCTTCCGAGACCCGCTTTAACCATGTGTTGACTCCTGTCCATCGCACATAGGTTTGGTGACATCGTCTGACGTCATCTCGGGACGTCAACCCTCGGGATTTCAGGACATCGACCCCTTCCATTATTCGCGCAGTCCAAAATGCTCGATTCGAGATGAGCTCGCACCTAGGACATGCAACTATGTCTTATTATGCCACTTGTCCTAACCATGGCACGACACATGGCCACTGTCATCTCATGACATGTGGCACAAGTTTCCCCACAGAACTTTGTTTGAAAATACTAAAACTACTTGACATGTGGCACGATCACCATGTGACATGTGGACATCCACATTGGTTGACGTGGTACACATGTCACCATGGAATGCTTGGCTTGTCCAACTAGGCTCTGACACTTGTACACTGCGCATTGGTCGAGTGACATCACCTAATGTCACCTCGGATCTATCGGGAATCGGTTATCGGTCTTTTTCGTAAGGTCTATTTTCCCAAAACCTCCCGATGTTCGAGATCCGAGATACAACTGGCATCTTGGGGCACGTGGCCCTATCTAGTCATGCCAGCTGTCATGACACGTGGCACCCGTGCCACTCGACACATGGCACTCTTTTTTCCACTTGGACCTTCGTCCAAATATACCAAAACGATGTAACACGTGGCACTCTTTTTCCACTTGGACCTTCATCCAAATATACCAAAACAATGTAACACGTGGCAACACCATTGTGTGACACGTGGCCCTTTCACGTCACGACACGTGGGCCATTCATCGGGTGACACGTCACCACTGGGCATTGAATGATGGAGATTAGCTCGTCAATCCATAGATCGACGGTTCTCGTCTCGATAGATCTCGAACCTCGGTGAGTTCTTGTATGTTGGGAAGACTAATACGTCTCGAGAGTCCGACGTCAAGATATGTCATGCTGACATGAGAGTCCATTCATGAGATGACACATGGAGCACAAGGTTCCAACAGGCTCCAAGTTTCGTGGCGGTCCACGACGAAAGTTGGACTTAGTTAAAGGGAAATCAACGGTCAAGATTTAATCTGTGATCAAGATCACTAGTGGGATCTGTCCATCGCGCAAGATTTAAGGAGGACATGTGTTGCCACTAGGTAACTGCAGGCATCAGACCGTGACTCTTTATTGGTCTCCTGCACATTAAAACTCCCCGCGGTTCGTCCTCCGGGGGTTATGAGGTGATTAATGATTGTTAATCACGAGGTTATGACCCTCGTAGATCTACGACTAAGATCTCTCGGCCTATAGATCTAACAACTAGGGTTCAAAGGCCCCAAATCCAGGCCTCCGCGTCCAATTGGACCCACATTTGACACATGGACTCTTACATGGACTGATGTGGTGTACATGTCGTCACCGAGTGTTTGGTTCGTCCGTCTAGGTGCGAACACTTGTTCACTTGACATTGGTTGGGTGACGTCATCTCGGGATCTCGACCACCAGACATCGTGCCATCAGGACTTTCCCAACTCATACATCTAACATTCCCCAAAGGTCTGAGATTCAAAATTTCTTATCAGGAAGGATCAACAGTGAGGATTTGATGACCCTCAGATCTGACAGCTTGGGGTTTAACATGCCCATTCCGGGGCATGATCTTGATGAGGGTCCTACACTTAAATCATCAACGAACCAGGAGTTGGCAAGTGTCACCCCTGTGACACCCTGGCTGTCGTGTAGGCATAACACGTCATGATGACGTCACTCTCTCTCTCTCCTCGTGCTTGTGTAACGAGGCATGGAACTAGGGGCTGAAACCCTGGTCCACGGATATCAACGTGTCGAGACTTTTAAAGGAGCTTGGACTTAGAATTCTTCCGGGGTTCGGTGCTCCGGTGCCCTGGGTCGCGAAACTCCCTCTTGAGCTTGGTTACAAAACTCGATGGCTGAGATCGCTCAACACTCAAATCTGACGGCTGAAATTCAATCGCCGATTGCACAAGGATTTTTGCTGACTAGACTAGCTCGTCTTTGGATGGTCATGATCGACCCCCTCCCCAGATCGACGGCTACTGAGTTTCACCAGTTATCCATAGGCATTAAACGATTTATGGCAGAGTATTCATGGTTTATCTGCCTTCTCTGGCTTCCTATGTAGATCTTACGATTAGTTCATTTACAGGTTCTATAGTCATTCCAATGCCACAATTTACCAAAAAAAACCAATATTGATTTCATAAATTAGGCATGCACATTTTTGGTCATACACAAACTTGCAATTGCAACGAGCATTAAATCCATCATCAAGCTTATACAATTATGAATACACTTATAGACTTAATCCATCAAACAAGCTTAAACATTCATGACTATGATTTCAGGCACTAACCATTTAATTAAATCTAGTGACACAAAGCACAAGACTACTTATCTGTTCTGTGAAGAAGTTAACCAACTAACTGACTATGGGTGTTCGCCTTTCCACCCAACTGTAGGCTCTGCACGCTCAGTCACTTCGCTAGCATGCCACCCCCATGCCAAGCCATGATACCACCAGGGAATTTTTTGCACTTACTCGTGCGTTTCCTTGCAGTAGTTCTCTTTTCTCAGGTGCTCCCCAACTCACAACTCGTCTCTCCTTTGTCTGCCTCTGTGCCTCCTCCTGCATGAATCCCTCTATTCCCCATTCTTCCCATTCGTGCGTCCTCTGCACGTAATTCCTTGGGAAGGTTCTCGACCTGTCTCCTTCCTTCTGTCAGAAGGGACTCGGGTCAATCTCATCTGCAGAAATGGTACCCTATGGTACCTTTGGTTGACAATTTCAATTGTCTTAGCCAGGTCTTCCATACTTGTATTCATTGAGTGGGGTTGGTTGCTCAACCACCAACCCTCCCTTATTAACTGTTTTTCCTTGAAATCGGGGCTAAGGGAAATAATCTGAACAAGGCTTGAAGTCCTTTAACTTAAAGAACCTCCTCTCATTCCTCTAGTAGTATCATGGCCAGTACTTTAAGGCTTAACCTTCACAGTTAGCGGTTGGTATTTACAATAATACATTTACAATGTTTTTTATGCCATTGTATGACAACCATAAATCATGATTAATTACACATAATCATAGGTTTAGAAGGGGGGTGTTAATCCCCTCCCCCTTCAAAGGAACATCGTCCTCATTGTTCTTTTTCAGTAGAACCTGTCTTTCTCAGTAGTACTTGTCATGCCTTTATCCTTCAACTGGTTCAACATTATCTTCTTTTTTGTCTTTCACAATTTGATCCTCACTTAGACTCTGGCATTTCAAAATCTGTGCAGGTTCATGGTTTTGCATCCACGTGGCTGTCATATGTTCTTGGCTCACAGTTTTTTTTCCTTGACATTCCCATTGTGTGCATGCTCCCAACCAATAATTTACAAGAATGATTGAAGTCTCCTCTTCCTTGCGGTCACTCACCTTCCAAGCCCAGGCTCATGCATCCCTTTCTCTGCTATATAGTCCCTCGGGTGATCCATCTTGCATTGCCAAGACTTTCTCGCACAAGAAGAAGAATTTCCGAGACTTCCTCGAGTCTTACAGTCGAGGTGTCCCTCCGACTTGCTCTTGCCGAGGCGTCCCTCCACCCATGTCACCACAACTCATCATTCTATAAGGATCATGGCTTATCACAAGGTTCTCATGTCACTACAATAGTCATTTTCCATGCTTTCCAGCTTTGACAACCATCATCTGTCCTCCTCGGACATATCCTTTTCATCTCACCTGTATCAGATGCATACATAAATTCGTGAGATGCTTTCATTAGTTTTCAATCAAACTTCTTTTCAAATCTGTTACCCACATATTTTAAGTTTCACATTTTCATTTTCAGATCTTTTCCACATAGGGACTAGATTCACAAGTATGAGATTTTCTTTTCATAACGGTTTGGCTCTTTCATACCCAACATGCATTGGTCCCCCTTATGGACTTATTTTGCTGCCATAGCCAATACCCTTATTTTTGCAATTTTGTCTTCACAACCAAACAAATTGTCAGTGCTCATGCACATTATATTTTCCTTGCAATTCAATATTAAATAAATTTAATCAATGTGCCAATGCCCATGGCCACATTCACACACAATGCACCCTTGCATTAGTTTTAGATTGATTACTTTTCATATTAAGCACTCTTACCAAGGTGTGGTGGGACTCAACCAACCTCTTACCATTTAGATTATCTATTCACATCCATTATTACAACATTGTTCTTCCCGCGTCAGACTGATCATAACCTCCAATTAACATATATTTTATGAAATCAGAATTTTCATATGAATGCATTCCAACATTCTTTCTTTACCAATAACCAGGGTGTCAATACTCATGGTCACCCAATTCTTTCTTTTCATGAATCATAACCTGCTTGGGTATCACTGACATACAATCAACCACTCTAAAACACATGCATGTCACTAAAATAATAAAATATTTTGGAAGGGATTCTTACCCAATCCCTTTTTTAAATTCCTATGTCACATGGGCATGAACACTTTTATATCTTTTTTGGCTGCCAACACCCTTTCTGACATTACCTTATCAATGGTGTTTTATGGGGACTCTCCAAGTCCCTCCATCAATCTTTCAACAACAACCTTCTTGTATTTCTCCTCTTCCTGAGGTTGTCAACCATTGATAGCTATCATTTTCCAACAACTCAATCATTTCCTACATATATCATGTAAAATAAAAATGCATTTATCATAGCATATCAAATAAACATTTTCAGATATGCCCCAACATATTTGTATGCTCTCTATCACATTGCTCCTTAATGCGTTGACTGCCAACACAATCAAATTCTCAGCTATATCTATATCCGTACAACTAACAAAATCCTCATGTTAAAACATTTATCTGCATCTACAGATCAATTTCACATCCTAGAGAAAACACAATAGACAACAAGAAAGGAGTTAAGAGATTCTTCCCTCTATCAAACTCCTCCTACATAGCCTAGGACTTTCAGTCCCGCTGAATCATTTTCCAAGGCCTCACTGCCTTCACACAATATGGCTTAACCAAGCTCATTATTTAACATATTTATTAATTTGTCTGTCATTTACTAGCTGTATTTATTTCTACAACTGTTCTTTTAAAATATACAACTCCGTCTCTTTATTCAGAGTTCTATAGTGAGAAAAGTATTAATCCTTTTCTCCTCCTTTGCTTCTACAATTTATCCCTTCCTAGGACCTCCCTGCTCTTTTCCTTAAGCAGTCTTGGTCATGTTCACCTTGACCTTCTTGAATAATTCAACATGCTACGTCAACAAACTTTTTGTTCATAATGAATTATGAATTGTGCATTTTGCACATTTCCCAACCAAAAATCAGATTGGTCCTCATTCGTTTGCATGTTTTTTTACTCATGCATGATATTTTAAAATGTAATCCAAGATTCTTATATAAATAAGCTTTGCAGCCCATTGCTTAATTCTCAACAGTAATTAAAATTATAACTCTGTTATCCAAACATAGTGTTTATATAGCTCCTCCACAGGGAACTTTCTCCACATGCAACTCTCTTGTTGCATATCTAATACTATGTAAAATGATCTCAACCTCGAGTCAGCCTCAACTTTGTCATTTTAGATTTTTACCTAATATTCTATAAGGAATTATCAGCATGCATCTCTATTATGCATTCATAATTACATTCAAACATGTACGTCTACTCCAACTTGCATTCACATATGCACATTATTCTTATCAGTTTATATTCAAACTGTCCTTTCATGCACTTAGCCACATGCATCAACATGAGTTTATGTGTGTTTACCATAGGCACACCTTACAGTTCTCATGCATATTTACTTTAAAACCATTTAGCTCACAATTGTTCACAATCATTCTGATGCAACCCTCAAAGGCTTAATCATGTTGCCTTCTAACATGACAACAAAGCATTCCAACTCATTTATTTATTTTTTCAATAATTTACATCAACATTTCTTGAGGACATGTAACACATCCTCCTCAAGTTATTATTCCATCAAGGTAATTAGACCCTCCAACATAGGGTCAACCATGCTCCAACATAGGGTCAACCATGCATTCCAAGCATTATTCAGTCCAGGCAAACACATTCCTTGCCTTACTACCCTCTTATTCAGGTAGTCATATCATGCCTTTTAGTATACATACACTTATACACTATACATGTGCATCACTTGCACATTCTTATACTTTCCATTCATTTTTATTTGGTATTAATATCAACCTTCATACCAAACAACCTTATAACGTATTTAATGTTAAGTTTTAATGCTTTTCAAAGATAATAGCACAAGATAGGATCACTAAGAGAAACACAATCACAAAGTACACAACATTTTATCCTAGAAAACCCTCATGGGGGAGAAAACCCAGCAAAAAATTCCTTAATATAGATTGCCAATACAATGCTAATAGAAAAGACCAAACCACCAAGAATATCTAACACTAGGCATGCGCCTCTCTCTTCTCCTTCTTCTAACTGCAACTTCCTTCAAAACTTGCGCACTAGATAAGTGACTTGAGTGAATGAGTGAATGAGGTGCCTTCCACTCTTATTTATACTGGCTGGCAGGCGCTAGGGTTATGTCCTTTCATCAACCAGGGCCGACTTCTCCAATTAGTGGTTAATACCACTTTAATTAGCCTTGGGGGACGACTTTACAAACAACACCATTTAACCATGGTTTGACCAATCCACAAAAG
>CBVK0100502018.1:0-11066 GCA_900067695.1 Picea abies | reverse complement strand
ATGTTTTAGTAAAAAACTGTAGCAATTTGGAAATGACAACTTTGTCCTTTTCAACTCTTTTTCCAAACTTAGAATTTCTAGCTAAACATGCTATCTCCCAAACAATGTACTTCTGGAAAATTTTCACTCAAACAAAATTGTCTGACTTGATGAGTATACAAAAAGTCAAGAACATAAAATTTTCCATATTTTCCATCTGGGGACTCTTTTCCCCTTTTTAAAATCCCAAAAATCCCCTAAAAGTGGCTGAGAATAGTGGATTTTTCCCTATTTTAGCATCCCCATTCCAAACCCCTGTGGTTTATTTAATTCCTTCCTAGGTTATTTGGACCCTCTCCAATAATTTCAACTCAATTTTCATCTCTTTCAATGATCTGGACCTAGATCATTGAAAACCACTAATTTGCATATTCTGAAAAATCTAAGCAGAGATGGACAATGGACCTCTCTGGAACTTTTGTAGCCCTCCTTACTGCATACATACCCCATAAGTTTCATCTCATTCTGAGTTAATCTGCTCCTATTATGGCCAAAATATGTTTTTTGAGACCGTGGAACAATTTTTCATATGTGGTATTCTTGCTATCGTGGCTGTTGATGTAGCATTTTGGTTCCACATGGAACCCTAAGGTGATACCATGTCACCCTACTAGCCCACCCGAATGACTTGTCTCATCATCCTTCTCTCTCTCTCTCTCTTATGCTAGCCTTAATTATTAATAAAATATTAATATTTTTATTGGCCCCGAGTGCCCAGCTCGCATGCATCTGACCACGGATGGGACAAGGGTCCCACCATATATGACAAAATCCATGTGGCACCCATTGATTGGCCACAAGTATGATCAGGTCCCATCTCACACCTTTACTTTGGCGTGCACAAATTTGCACATCTCCCAGATCCGACGGTGGAGATTATGCGAGATCAACGGTAGAAGCCTGACCATGTTTCATTCAAAAAGTGCATGGGAATTAACAAACCTTTGGGTCATAACAATGGTTTTCTCCATTCTACGTGGCACGATCTCTATGATCTCGTATGGTACATGGCCTCAAACCAAAACCGCCTCGCTACCCATGCGACAATGGTTTATGGTTTGGCCATACCACCACCTCATGTGGCTCCCACGTCACTTTCCCCCATGCTACCAACTACCACCGTGACAATCCACGTCACCTATACCACATCACTTTTTCCACTTCATCTCCATGTGGCATCCACGTCATGCTAACGTAATGTACAATATAATACCCAAAATTTCCCAAATTTCAAAATTTTCCAATTTTTCAAAAATGCATAATTTTGAAATTTTTCCAAGGCCGTCATGAGACCATAAATAAATCTTGCAAATGGCCAATTTAGGCCTAGTGTATATTGAATCTACCTATGCACCTAAACTTTGATTCTCTTAGCTTGAATTCTTAGCCAATTTTGCTGCAAAAATTGATTTTTTTTTCCCAATTTCAACCAATTCTTCATAGCTACACTATAATTTCCTAAATTCGACCGATTACAGGCCCAATACATGCATAGTTCGAGATTAAATTTGGGTATTTTAACCCCTGAACTCGAATTCACCAAAAATACAAGCAATCTCCCCACTCTTTTGCCTATAAAAATTTGACAACCACCTTGCAATTTGAGCTTTAACTCCGTTATTTTAGCTTCTGCGCTGAGTCTGGCCCATATAGGTTCAATGTTTAAACCTATAGCTCTAATACCATTCTGTAACACCCCCCATCTTAATTAGGGAACATTACTTGCGGAAAAACACATAAATTCAAAATTTTCTTCTGCTAATTAATTCATGTAGCTTACTAGCTACGAATTGAACACATATTTAACTAAATTTTAATACCCAAGACTAAATTCATCTACCACATTTTAAAATAACATAATACAACCATAAACTTATCTACAACAACACATAAAAATCATTCTCATGCACAAGGTAAAAACATAGCCATGAAACTCATAAGAGAAATTCAAAAAATAAGTTAACACTTATCTTTTAAAATGTTTGTGCAACCAACTGCTTGGGATAGACTTTCCACCCAACCATAGACATGTTGTTCCAAATATCAACACCAAATCACCCCTGAGATGGGGCTAATAATCCACAAGAGAAGGGTGCCTCTAACAGTCCACTCACATCTCTAAATCCACAACCCAATGGTATTCTCCTAGAACTGTCCCAAATTTCCTCCTCCTCTCTTCCTCTTGACCTACCCAACCAAAGGAATGTACCCCTTCACTTCTCTTAGTCCCTCGAGCATCCCATTCATTTATCAAGGTCTCTCTGGCATAGGTAACCATGAATCTCTTTGCTGGGAATTCAAGGGAACTCACTACTAGGAAAACAACAACAACACTTGTTGTTACAATGCAACTCACCCAAGAGTTCACTCTTCAGTCATGACAACCTAGCTCTTCAATCTTCAACTCCAGAATGCTCCAAAAACACTCCATCATGGACTAGAATTCGCCCAACCTTCTTGGTCTAGCTCCCTGTTGATGGGCATAAATGACACTCCGTCAACTGGAAGAATAGATCTAGACCGGGGTTGTCTAATTAACCCAAGACGTTTGGTGTAATCTATTATGATGGGTTTAATGGCTCCGTTAGCCAACTAGGGTCCTAAAACAAAGAAAGGAAATAAACTATTCTAAAACTTTAACTACAATACTATGTACATGAATTTAGTTATTTACAAGTGTTAAAACAAAAACATAAATATGAACATGGTATTTACAAATTGCAAGTTTTGGTGGATGTCTTGCGAAATCAATGTTTTTGAAATTGTTAATGAAGTAGATAAAGAAAGCACATATTTTTATATTTTCTGTTTTATAATCTAAAATCTAAGAGCTTAAAAAGATACTAATAAAACAAGATCTGAAACAAGGGAAGAGTAATAGTCACAACCAATTTAAACTGTCTTGTTTTGCTAATAAATAATCTAATAACATAAATTGAATGCAAATAAAGCTAACCTGAGATCAATCTCATACTATGTCTATATCTCTGCGCAATCCAAACTTCTAGCTATCTTGTCTATGAGAGAAATATGCGACATGCTTGTACATCTCCAAAAAAAACTCAAGGTGTTTATTGACAGCTAGGATATAAGAACAGAGTAATAAACATATAGATCCAGTGACCTTGTAATGATGAATGAATACAGTAAAATAAATTTTAATGTGAAGCGTTCATTTGATAAATCAATTAAACATAAAGCGTAAATCATGATATTAAAATTGAAATAACGATCACACATATAATATATGAAACAACAAGTTATAGACAAAATTTAAAGCNNNATATAATATATGAAACAACAAGTTATAGACAAAATTTAAAGCACTGAATAAAATGAAACATCATATGCTAATGAGACTAAAGTTGTATAACATATCAATATCTCATAATATAAGAGACAAAACATAAATGGAACAATGTCACGTTGGTCTAAAGCCAAAATATGAACTACTTATCCATTCAGTTCTCAGAATTACATATCCATAATCTGTTCCAAGCAAAGATGTCTTTCACTAACAAAGTGAACAATATTTAAAGTAACCTGGGATCCAAATACTAATATCTCAGGATAGGGTTGAATCTTCCATAATCAAGTAATATTACAAAAATAGTAGATTGGAAACCACTCATAACAAAGTTGGTTTATTCAAAAATTAAATCAAAGTTTTTATAAAACATAAAAGAGGAGAAACTACTAATCATTTCCTCTAGGTAATCAACAACACAATCTCCCATTTCCCGAGAATAGAAAACCAATTCGATAAATTAGAAAAACAATTACTAATAACTAATTTTTTTATTAAAGGAGACTTGGCTACAAAATCGAAGATTTTGTAGCTAGTCTTTATTCTAGTAAATGAAATCACAATTCAAATCTAATTATTTCGAATTAGATAACAGAATCAAATGAAATCATAACAAAACATTTTACCATTAAAAGTTAATTAAAGAGGGGTCAGACAATTCAGAGTTTATTATTGCCTTGAAACTGGTCACATTCTTGATGACTATGTTTCCGGATGTCTTGATACGTTTAGTCTTCCTCTCTGCATTCTCCTTGAGGCTAATGAGACTAAAGTTGTATAACATATCAATATCTCATAATATAAGAGTCAAAACTTAAATGGAACAATGTCACGTTGGTCTAAAGCCGAAATATGAACTACTTGTCCATTCAGTTCTCAGAATTACATATCCCTAATCTGTTCCAAGCAAAGATGTCTTTCACTAACAAAGTGAACAATATTTAAAGTAATCTGGGATCCAAATACTAATATCTCACAAGATAGAGTTGAATCTCCCATAATCAAGTAATATTACAAAAATAGTAGATTGGAAACCACTCATAACAAAGTTGGTTTAATAAAAAATTAAATCAAAGTTTTTATAAAACATAAAGGAGGCAAAACTACTAACCATTTCCTCCAGGTAATCAACAACACAATCTCCCATTTCCCGAGAATAGCAAACCAATTTGATAAATTAGAAAAACAATTACTAATAACTAATTTTTTTTATTAAAGGAGACTTGGCTACATAATCGAAGATTTTGTAGCCAACCTTTATTCTAGTAAATGAAATCACAATTAAAATCTAATTATTTCGAATTAGATAACAGAATCAAATGAAATCATAACAAAACATTTTACGATTAAAAGTTAACTAAAGAGGGGTCAGACAATTTAGAGTTTATTATTGCCTTGACACTGGTCGCATTCTTGATGACTATGTTTCCGGATGTCTTGATACGTTTAGTCTTCCTCTCTGCATTCTCCTTGAGATCAAGTTTTTCTTGCTTCAACAAATCATTATGAGCAGTAAGAGTTTTAATTCAAGCCTGTAAGATAGGAATGTCGATGTAATAATGCTCAACCCAATTGAAATAGTCATCACAGTGAACAGGGGAAGTGGCAGGTCGATGAACGACACAATCAACCAAGGATGCATCAGTCTTATCGACTGTTTGCTTCAAATCTTGCCTAATACCATAGAACCCTTCTTTGCCTTTAAGGCAGGGTGGGAAATTTGTCACGAAATCATACGGTTCAGTAGGAACGATAACTTCCCTCCTAGAACCCTGAAATTATGGATCTTCCTGAAATAGAAAATCTTCTATCTCAGGATCCGAACCCTCATCGATCTTGATTGGATCGATCGAGCTAAGATGAGTATCATTTTGGTTCCTTAGTTTCCTAGATATTAGGCAACCCGCTTTCTTGTTCTTGAAACCCAAATCTGTGCACTATGGTCTTGTTCCTTTACAACGCTTCTTGGCATCAGTCTCAGCATTAGCCTCGTCCACAGGCGTTTGAGGATTATTTCCATTCAATTCGACAGTTACCTATTCAAGAGATCCACACAGTAATCCTTTATCAAGAGGGGTTTTATCAATAAACTCTGGTTTGTCCATTGAATTTACGAACTGGATTTTAACCATTGGCTCGTTCGAGTTAGGGTTTGGAATTAATAGAGGGTTGGCTGTAGGATCAACTTGGGCGAAACCATTCCTCATCAAAAATATATCTCAATTGTCACCTATGATTGATAGATGATGCATCAAAAATAGTTTAACCAATCCATGGTGGAACAGGCTCGAGTCGACACTCTGTCTCTTGTATCGTTTTGACATCTTATAAAGACTCCTCAATAAGTAAAAGGGAACATTTAAATCGAAACCTATGAAATTCATGAGCAAACGGATATGGTAGAGATAAACCAATCCGTATCTACCCTCCCACGTAATGAATTGTTTCAGGATTAACAACAAACTATGCCATCTAGGTTTTAATAGAGCGATAGGAATACCTTTGATGAAACATGTGGTTTTTCGAGATGTCATGAACATACTCCAAGGGACTTCTTCTATTCAGGCATTCTTGAACCATTTCTCTCCCTTTGAGGGGAGCCCTATTGCTTTGCTCATGAATTCCTTGGTCAATTCTAACTGGATGTCTCCTACCTTAGCTCTGGAACCATCAAAGGTTTGTGCGAATGATTTTTCCACATGAAGATTATAACCCTGGAATTTTTTGAGGAATACATCCCAACCATGATTCTTTAGGTCCTCAATTGCATCGTCATGGGAGAGTAAGGCTTGGGATCCGTTCATCTCTATGCGAACAATGGATGCCATGACCACTGTAACTAGAATGCAACAGATATTACTCGAAATGGTTTTAGGTTCCAATTGTGCGAGCAACAGAAACAAGTCCGAATGGAGAGTAGAAACACAAAAATAGAAGATCCCTACGGTTATCATAACTCAGATAGTGGGAACAAAAAATAGATGGTTCATGCTATCCCTTACCATCTCTTGGGATGAGTGCTAAAACTACAGAGCACCAAACCCTAGAAAGATAATGAATCAGTTCATTAATATGTTGAGCCAACAAGGTGAGGTGAGGACACTAGTACACTGGGTCTATATTCATTTGTATGACTGTTGGTACGACCATTGAATTCATGAAAGGACTATCAAAAATATCAAAGGATCTTCATGAATCAAAACAAATTGAAAATAAACTATCAGACCATATAACAACCATATTAAAACCAAAACATTGAAAATAGATCATTCAACCATTAGATTTGGATTCCAATTAAATATGGGTGACCTTTAAAAAGATGTTTCCAAGGAACAAATATCATAACACCAAGCTAAGTTTTATGTTTAATTCATGATTGCAGTCATGAATTAAAATAAAACGAACGAAAAATTCAAACCATAAGAAATTAATAAGGAAATCCTTTAATCCAACAATCACTTCGAAATTCTAAAAAATGTTTATGAAATTGAGGTGATGGCAGCTACAAAAAAATGAAATTGACATCCGATCGTGTTAAATATCAAAATCATGTGTGGCTGCCAATAATGGCGACGTACTGGATGAAGCAGTTATCTCTGCATCACCAGAAAATCCATGTTAGGATGAATAAAAAAGAATGAAAATTTAAGAAACAATTGACAACAAGTCAAGCATTCTGATCAAAACTCAGAAAATAACATAGTCTAGCATCATATGTGTTTCTATCAAAAATGAAATATGGTGTCGGGTTTTGATTACGAACGAAATGACGTTTAGGCAACCAAATCCGATACTGTTGACGGGGCCACTGCTACCAGTAGATGTCCATAGCCTTAGCAGGGATGTCATTTAACCCACTCTAACACCTCTATCCTATCCAAAAGTTGTCCTTTCAAGATGAAGAACATCTTTACTTTTGATCAATTCCAAAAAGACATACCTGATAATTTTCTTGAACCTAACATTGCTTCGCTACCAACAGGCCTGTTTAGTACCCAGACATAGTTGCCTTGGCATCATGCATACATTTACCCGCTACCGTCAGACCTGTTCAGTGTCTCGACGGGTTTACAAACACTTCCCACTCCTTGCAGTGCTTTCAAATCTCTAGAATTTGTTTACAATTTCACAGAAACTTTATGATATTCAAGAGAGCGGGATGATGTTGAAAATTTCAGACTTCAAAAACAAAACTTTATCTTTTACAACTTATTTTCTCATTTGACGAAATTCATCATGATCTGAACACTTAGATTTCTGTTAAGAAACCATCTTGAGGACATGAAGGTATAATTGAGTTGCTTTCTTTAAAAGACATGGACAACGTTAATATTTTTATTAATGATAATCATGTCTTCTCATAATTTTAAAAAGAAACCAGGAACATTGTTTTGAACATAAATTTTCTTCTGCTGATCTGAGTTTTAGCATGAACATTGTTTTGAACATAAATTTTCTTCTGCTGATCTGAGTTTTAGCATTTATAGCATTGGTGCTTTGAAAATTCATCAACTGTTGCTTTTGGATAAGATTTCTGATTTTCCTTCCACAAACTAAATGGTGACTCAGACATAATTATTCAGAAGCGAATAAAAAACAAGCAAAATGAAAAGAACCAAAATCAAAAAACAAAAGAAGAAAATTAAACCAAAAATATGTACAGAGGGATGGATCTGGAATCCTCATGTGAAATATCTTTTGAGAGCCTCGCCATTCACTAGGAAAGTGTCTGGCTGTCCCTCCAAATTGTGCACACGGAAAAAGATGGGACCTAGTCTTTCAGAAATTACAAATGGTCCCAACCACAGATTATGGAACTTGGTGTGTTCCCCCTTTCCCTCGTGAGCTTTGTCCCACTTGAGAACCAAGTATCCGACATTGAAATTCCTATCCAAAGAAGAATTTGAATCAAACTAGCTTTTTATAATTTGCTGATGCTGATCCAGTTTCTTCTTTGCTTGTGCATTTACTTCCTCCAGTTTTAACAAGGCATTAATTCGATTTTCTAGGGGAGGGCATTCCTCCTCTTGAACTTTCTGTGATAGTTGCAATGAGGGAAGTAAAACATGCAGAGGGAAAATTGCTTCTCTTCCATAGATGAGAAAGAAAGGGGAATTACCAACAAAGGCTTTTGGGGTTACCCTATCAATCTAAAGTGCATTATACAGTGCATTGTGCCAATTCTTGTGATTTTCTGAAACTGTCTTTTTAATAATCTTGATCAAATTTTTGTTTGTTGATTCTTCCAGGCCATTTCCTTGAGGGTAGTATCTTGAAAAATGCTTCAGTTTAATCCCTTTTTCCAAAGAGAAAATGTTCATATCAAGGGATGAAAAGTAGGAGGCATTATCCAAGACCAGACATTCAGGAATGCCAAATCGAGTGATGATATGAGAGTTGAGGAAAGATACTACTTGATTTGTGTTCATCACTTTCAAAGGTGCAGCTTCAGACCATCTAGTAAAATAATCCATTGCTGTAAGGATATACTTGTGTTGTTGTGAAGAAGAAGGATTAATTGGTCCTATAATGTCAAGGCCCCATTGCTAAAAAGGGGAATCTACAATAATAGGTTGCAAAGGGAATGCTGCCTTTTTCACCCGTCCTGCAACCTTTTGGCAGATTATGCATTTACGACACATCGTATGGGCATCTTTAAACAAACTGGGCGAATAGTAACCAGCTCTTAGAACTTTGTGAGCATCGGTATCTCCACCAAAGTGACCACTGACTTCACCCGCATGAAGTTCAGATAGTACTTTCTCCGATTGTTCCTTTTCCAAACAACGCATAAGAACACCATCAAAATTCTTTCGAAATAATACATCATTTATTAACTGGAAAGATGATGATTTTAGCCTTAGTGCTCTTCTATTTTTAGGATCAATATAGCGAGGAGCAGATCCATGTGTCAAATAAAATTTAATGTTCTCATACCAAGAATTGGCAACAACTTGTGCACAATTGATTTGTTTTTCGTTATGCTGATTTACAATTAAGGTGTTGATTTGACTTTCCCGTTCTTCAACTAAATCAACCACTAATTTACATAGGCCTTGACCTCTAAAAATCTATGCAGGGGTTATTTCGAGGTTATATTCCTGTAATGACATCATCCAATTTGCACTTTTCTCACCTAGTTCTTTTTGTACTAACATGTTTCTTACAGTTGGGTAAGGAACAATAACCTTGGTTCTAGATTTTAGCAGGTAAGACCATAAGTGTTTTACTGCTTTAAAACCATCATATACCTGTTGATCTACTACTAGGTAGTTAAGATCTGCTCCTTTGAAAGGTGAGTTGATGAAGGCAATGGGTATCTCATTGCTTTCAACGTTTTTCCGTGTTAACAGAGCAACATGAGATCGGTCAGAAGCAAAGTTGTAAAGAGTGAAATCCTGAGAAAAATCGAGACTCATCAAGGAAGGGGCTTCTACTATTTATTTTCTAATGGACTCAAAAGCTTGACTTTCTTGTGGTCCCCATCGGTACAGAACATCCTTTTTAATTAAATTTTGTAATGGTCTTACCATTTCCGAGAAACTTGGGACAAACCTTATGATGAAATTAATCTTGCCCAAAAAGGACTACATGGGTTTTTTGGAGGAGGGAGGGGGGAGTTTAGAAATAGTTTGGGTTCTTTCAGGGTCAATAATCATTCCGTCCTTAGACACTATGAACCCAAACAATTTACCTTGCTCCATTGCAAAGATCGATTTCTTAGGGTTGAGAGATATACCGAACTTGCAACATCATTCCAAAACAACCCTGAGGTGAGACGAGTGATGTTTCTTGTTTTTAGAGATGATGGTGACATCATCAAGATAGACCATGACTGATTGGTTTATGAGGCCATGGAAAGCAATATCCATTTCTCTCTGAAAAGTGGCACCGACGTTTATCAGTCCAAAAGGCATTTTTCTGTAGGCATAAGTGCCCCATGGGGTGTGAAAGGTGGTTTTAAGCTGATCTGAGGGAGACATGAGGACTTGGTTATACCCCAAAAAACCATCTAGTAAAGATAATCTTTCAGAACCAGACAACTACTGTAAAATTTGTTCCATTTGGAGGAATAGGGTAGTTATCTTTATCAGATGCTCGATTTAGGTTCCAAAAATCAAGACAGAGTCGAATCGTTTTTCTTCCTTACAGGGACTAGATTAGACACCCATTGTGTGTGCTTTACCGGGAAAATTATCTTTACAGTTAGTAACTTATTTAGTTCTTTTTTAATGGTGGGTTCTAATTTAGGGTGCATCTCTCTCAATTTCTGTTGAAAAGGCTGAGTCTGGGGTTTCATGGGGATGACATGATGTATGATGTTAGGGTCGAATGTTTTCAAGTCATCATACGTCCAGGCGAAAATGTCTTTAAATTATTTAAACAATTTTATGAAAGAAGATCATTCTTGTTCAGAGCATCCTGTTCCCAGATTGATATTTTGAGGATTGTCCTTTGTTCCTAAATTAATCGACTCATAAATCAAAGAAGAACTGTTTGTCTTACAATTAACTGTCCCTCTAAATTTATCATGCAGGTCGTAAAATTTCTCTAGTCTTACAATATATATGGGGATAGATTTTACCAGATCAAATGTCAATTCAGGAGATCTAGGATCTGATATTACCGTGAAGTTTCATACGTCCTCATCATGAGTACCTTCATCAATCACTGCACCTTGGAAGGTGTCTTCCATATGCAAGAAGTTGATGATCTACTA
>CBVK0100502016.1:154-11067 GCA_900067695.1 Picea abies | reverse complement strand
GATGTTCTGCAAGAGGATTTCGACTCAGGCATCCCCAACAGTCAAATTTCACACATGCAAACTGCAAATAGCAAGCAAAGCTAAACACGACATCCAAACCCGCCCGTCAACGGGGAACGACAAAAGGCCAATGTTCGACACAGAACCTACCTCCAGCACAACCACAGTGACACACAGGAAAACGAAATCGTATTTTCTCCTCACATACAAAGATGTTCTGCAAGAGTATTTCGACTCAGACAACCCTAGTAGCCAAATTTCCCACCTATAAACTACAAATAGCAAGCGAAGCTAAACACGACACCCAAACCCGCCTGTCAATGGGGAACATGCATGAACCAGTGAACCAACAATGTCGCTGAAGAACAATATTGTCCATATTCACTACAGAGAACATTGCACATAAAAAAAAATCGGAAGAAAATGTATTCTAACAGGCCTGTTAAGTTAACATTTAAGGCTGTAAGGCTTGTTAAGTAAGCATTTAAATCTATCAGAACTGCTCTGTGAACATTTAAGAAAGAATGCAGTGTGGCAAGTCTCTTACGTACGAAAAAACATTTATTATAGTATTTTATAACAATAAAAAAAAATTAGTAACAATAGTTTGAACAATAGAGACTATGTAAAAAATAAATATATTCAAAGGACAAACTAATATGAAGTCAACTAATAAAAAATAAAAATTCTGACTCTCTATCTTCAAAATTTTGGATATCCAAACATTTCAAGAAAAAAATAAAAATTCAGAAAGATTGTATATGATCTAAAACTTTGGATATGCTAACATATCAAACATTGGGAATAACTAAGCTCTCAATAAGACCTCCAATCTGTTATCCAATCAGAGCATGACATATATGATATTTTTTATTATATAAAAATCAATGTTTCTAGTTCCCTAGTTCCAACAATAGATATTGTGCAAATATTTTTAGTCAAAATAAAAACTAATATAAAGTGAAACTAATATGAAGTAAACAAATTGCTATAGTCCCTCTACACCTTAGGCAAAACGATTACAATGATAACAAACTGGAAAAAAATAAGTGAAAAAACGAATGTTTATATCGTTTTTAGTAAGTAAATGCTCACAGTCAACCTACCTTAACAGCCTGTCCTCAGCCGCGTTGCTCGAGCCTGCCACATCCTCCTCTGCCCCATCACCAATACGGGTGAGGTGGATCTCGATTAACCCCCGATCACAGTCAGCATCGCTGGGTTCCAGATTACCCTGTGTTGCATCTTTGTTTGAAAGTGGCATTGTCTTGTTCCTGTTCATTTTCCATTATCAATCTACTAAACTATTTGAGGTTCATGTCTTCTCATAGTACATCCCTCGGATGTAAAACGTTTGACTCCATTGGCATTGCAGCAGGTCAGTCCACAGATTGCTAAAATGCATTGCAGATCAGAGAACAGGATCCCCAATTCACTCCACAACAGATTTCATAGCAAGAATCATTTTTTATTTTGCATGCAACGATTTTTAGAAAATCAAAGAGCAATTCCCTGCATGGGTAGTAGTTATTACATGCATGTGTTCGATATGTTTCCAATAGACAAAAATAAAACGAATTGTTGCTGAGAATAGATGGAGCCGTGTAAATGTGCAGTGCAAAGTATTGGCAAAATGAGAGAAATTTGTCTAGTCAGTTACTGAAATGGGATAAAAATTTGCAATGTAAGTTTATATTTTTCGTTAGTTTGATCAACTGAGTATTTTCAGAAGGGACTCAGTACACTGGTTAAACTTGCATATGACAATTGCCTTTTAAATGGCCATTCCCATAAAGGGAAGATCTTACTTAGCCTTCTAGCGGTAGCCTTTACATTTGGGAGCTCAAATCATTTTTGTAAAATTCGTACGCGTATGACCAACTTTTATACTGTAAATGGATGGAATTTATTAAGAGTTTGAGATAAAAACATATCCAAAACGCTCCCTTTCGACAAGAGTTTGAGATAAAAACATATCAAAAACGCTCCCTTTCGACGCTCCTGATACTTCCATCGTAAAACCGCTATTTTTTCTGTTTTAGAATGCCCCCAAGGTTTTGAGGTTGCTGATCCTTTGCCTTATAAAATTCCGAAATGCACTAGGTCAATCACAAATTATGTGGGAAAAGTGAGAGTTCACAGTTTTCGATAACCCTAGGGAGTTTTTGGGGGAGTTTTGGGGGCCGTTGATGCTTGATCTCAGAAACTTCAAAAATGCATAGATCAATCACAAATTACTTGAGGGAAAAGTGAGAGTTGACAATTTCAGAGTGCCCTGGTGATGATGATTTTGGGGCCGCTGATCCTTGACCTCAAAAAATTCGAAAATGCACTAAATCAATCACTAATTATTTGCCAAAAATGTACGCTGTGATAAACGCTCTTGATTAAGAATACAATATCTTCTATCTCCCAATCCATAGCAGACACAAAATGAACCAAAAATTTAGCCCAAATATTTTATACGACGAAATAAAATAAAAAAGGCGGAGACACCAATCCAAGCATGTATATATATTAGGAAATGAAAATTTCATTACATACTTTCAAAGTTCAGTGTTTTTTTTAATTATTATTATTATTTCAGTGTATGGTCCGGAGCTTTATTAAAAAGCTCAGAGTACCTCGGCCCTTGGAACAAAACAGCTTGTTCTAAATCTGCACTTGGCCCTTTGATGGTAATCAATTCTTCTTTTTGTTTTTCATTTTTTCTTTGGCATATTGGGATCAACTCTTTTTTTTAATACTAATACCCTAGGGCAGACCAGGCACACCAATTAAAGAGGTACATAATAATTGCCATCCAGTGCCTGAATAAGAATTGGAGCCAAGAATGGAAGTCCTAATAAAGATTTGAAGATGCCCTTTGGATGGATATTGAAGGTATGCATATTTATCAAGATGTTCTGAACATTTGAAACTTGGAAAAAAAGATGAAGCTATCACTTTGTTAAGATGTAGATTCTCTTGAGATTGGATCCAAAGCAAACATCATTGACCTCCCCTGCGGAAGGGGAACTTCTGTAGCTGCCCTTTGGCTCCATGATACATCAATATTAATGTATTTTGTTGTTTAGTAGTCAAACATCAGATGCATTTAAAAAAAAAGAAGATGATGATGTCATACACTTAGACTCTCAATAGAAGCAAGACCGTACCTCAGCTTTATTTTATCACACACGGAGTATCATAATCATCATCTGCCCACTCTAAATCCTCAAGTTACAACCAAATATCAACCCCAATTTAAATCCATTAAGGTTGGATGCTTAACTTAGGTTTTGCACAAGTCTTTCATTTGAGCCAACATGGCATTCTTCTACAGAATGCATTAATCGCAGCATATCAAATGGTTGAAATATACAGTGTAGCTGCATCCATTAAATAAGCAATGCCGGTGCAAGCAAACACTACAAGGAAAACAGGTTTATAAATTTCTCAGAAGTAGACAATGCGGAGGCTATTCTGTTCCTCCCTTCCCACCAGCCATATACGGGGCATTTGATATCATAGGCCAATGTAAGACTAAGGTTCCATACTTAATCACCTTAGGATTTAAAAGAAATTTAAGTGTAGGGACAGCAGATTAGGTTGTTCTGAACAGGCTTTACTCTCACAACTAAGTAATCAATAGTGTCATACTAACTTTTACAGAGAACCATATGTGGGTTTGACAGGTAAAGTAGTTTTCATTCTATCTAGGATGAAGTCTGTTAAGAATATGTTGTGTTTTATAGCGACCAGATAAAGAGTCAGTTTCTGATTTTGCATTCTGCTTATCTTGAATTAAAATTTTTAGCTTCACCTGAAAATAATAACCAATTTAAAAGAAGTTTTTGCAGTGTTAAATATTTTACTATCAGAAGTGCTATTTTTATTTTATTACTTCCTTGGCATGCAATCATGAATGGGGAACCATTGCTGACTGCATAACTTGGTAGCAGTCAATGAGGGATTGACAGGCAAAAAAGTTGTCCAAACATTAAAGAAAGGAAAAAGAGATTCAGATAACAAGACATTTGTATATTGATATATAAGAAAGAATTATCATTTATAAAAGATAAAACAGGTAGCGGCTCACTATAATGTCTCTTTGAAACAAGTAAGCCTATTGATATGATGATCCGGACCTCCTTGATCTTGACAGTTTCACTCTACAATTTGTATCTTCTTTCTCTCTGATAGTTATCGAAATGAAATTTTCCTGAAATCCAAAAACACAGTATCATAAAATGCAAAGCCAACTCTCCACATATGTTGTTTTCCTATTATTTTGAATATCTCATAGATTGCTTGTCTTCTACTACTATGCATTCTCAGATTCCACTTTGACATTGGTATCCAGAACTTATTTATCTTTCCAACCCATTTGGCGAGCCCTCTGTTCCCATATCACTGAAAGCTTCTTCTCAGCTAATAATGATGCCTGTGCTCTCTCTCTGGCTCCTTCGCATGTTTCCATTCCAGCATTACATTTTTCGGCTTCTTTCTGATACTGAGAAGCCAATCTCTTGGCATCCAGTAATGTCATTACAGAATGCTCCCGATTTTCCTCCGCTACAGTTTGTTGTAACCTCAACTCCTCTGAGAGAAGATCTGTGAAATTCTTTTCCATATCCTGCCTAAACTGAGGATCAAGCTTCCCGCAATCTGCAGTATTCAAATTGCATTAAGGGAAAAATTTATTAATCAAATACATGGTACAAAAGATAGCAACTGTACAGTTATCCCCATATACCGAGTGGTGAGCAATGGAATACCCATCCAGTTCAAAACTATAATAATTGAATATTTAGATTGCTGTTAATTTTTTTGACCTGTACAAAGAAAATAATCTGAAATAACCTGACAGCCCAAAAAGGTTAATCTTCAGAAATTTGTTTCTCGCAGATTATTAAAAAAATACATAAAGGGATATCGAAGTGTTCAGAAACGCTAGAGACACCACCAAAGCATTCAAAAAGAAAGGGGGCACTTGATGCAAGTTTTCAAGTTCACATGCATGAAACGATAGAGACACCACCAAAGCATTCAAAAAGAAAGGGGGCGCTTGATGCAAGTTTTCAAGTTCACATGCATTCATGGATAGATATAACTACTTCAATTTGCCAGGCTGCATGCACTGTGCGTATCTATAGGTATGTGTCAGGATTGATCATATTTTATATCCATTTTTAGGATAAATCATATAGTTTCTGAATGTTTTGAAGCCACTCAAGATAAAAGAAAAGGCATCCACCAAAGACGCAAGCAGTGTTATCAAAACCACTGGACACAGCTGGATCCAGCCAGTCCAGAGTGGTTTGCAACTTCATATGTGATGGGGGCTGAACCAGCTGGTTCAGCCCATCACAATCTGGACTGGCCTTCAATGAACACGGACCCACCTGTGCACTCCCAAGGCCTCCAATAAAGGNNAAGCGAAAAAAGGAAAAAAATGATGCCCCTCCCACCCAAACCCTAATTGATCAGTATATAATGACACCCCCCTATTTGTTTCACATATTTCTCAGTGATCATTTGGAAATTGCAGAGCTGTGGCAAAGAAAGTTGATTTAGCAGTGTTTGTGGGCTGCTTCGAGGTATTTGGCATCTACATCAGTTGTCTACATATTATCTACCAAGCTTGGAGGAGATTTGAGACCAGATTGTTGTGTCCATCAAAGGTATGTCAAGAATATTTCAAACCTTCATTGCTTTTCTCATAAAATTGTTGGTTTTTATTTTAGCAAATGAACAAAGATAGGTTTTGCATTTACTGTTTGAGACATATCATGGCCCCGAATACTGTGAAACACCCTGCATGAAGTCATTGTGATGAGGTTGATGGGAAATTTTTTTGCGGAAATTGTAAGAAGGCAATGGGGTGGGGATTCATAAAGTGAAAGATCACTTAGTTCATGTTTGTGGAAATGTTAAACCATGCCTTTCCATTGTCCTGGAGATTAAAGAACGCATGCTAGCCTCTATTGAAGATTACCTGGCAGAAAAGGCCAAGAAAAAATAGATTAATGATGAGATGGGGACAAGGAGAGAAATTTTCAACAATGTAAGTGGAATTGGAAACCCTAGTTTTGAAGGTTCCTCCACTTATCCTTTTGTTAGGTTTCCTTTCTGGCATATTCCTCCAATTCATGTTGATGCCAACACTCCATCTACATCAAAGAGGAAGAAGATTGATGGCCTTTTGTACCCAGCACCACCCCTGGCACTCAGTCCACTATTGATTGCCATTAGAAGAAGCAACACAAGGAAGCAGTTTCGAATACATGGCTAGATGGTGATATGAGGCAGATATACCTTTCACTGTAGCCTGCTCACCGTCTTATCAGCCTACAGTTGAATGTGATAGGGGCTTCAAAGGCCCTAGTTTTCATGACCTAAGGGGGGCACTTTTATAAATTGAAGTTGCATCCCTAAATGAATACTTGAAGGGTTTTAAAGAATCATGGGCCAGAACAGTATGCACCATCATGTTAGATGGATGGACTAATGGAAGGTCCTGTCCCATACTTAATTTCCTCGTTTATTGTCCACAAGGAGCTATGTTTCTGAAATCAAGTGAAGGATGCACAATTACTATTTGAGCTTTCGATGAGGTGTTTGAGGAGGTTGGGGTGGAGAATGTTGGACAAGTCATCACTGGTAATGCTTTTAACTACATTGTTGCTAGTAAG
This sequence comes from Picea abies, assembly GCA_900067695.1. Lineage (NCBI taxonomy): Eukaryota > Viridiplantae > Streptophyta > Pinopsida > Pinales > Pinaceae > Picea > Picea abies. The sequence goes on along the minus strand of CBVK0100502016.1, from coordinate 4,390 downwards.
TTGTTGGAGGACAAACACTTAACCATATTTTGGACCCCATGCATCCACACTACCTATACCCATTTTTTGGACCCCATGCATCCACACTGCCTATACCTCATGCTTGATGATATAGGAAAATTGGATTGGGCAAAGAAGGTTGTAGATCATGCCAAGTGTATTACCAACATCTATAATCACACATGGCTATTGAACGTGAGGGGGAAAAACACATGGGGCAAGGAGCTTATTAAGCCTACCATCACCAGATTTGCAACAAAATTTCTCACGTTGCATTTTCTCATTTCTGAGAAAGACAACTTGAGGAAGATGTTTTCTTTTGATGAGTGGACTAGATCTCAGCGGTGTAGATGGACAGGGCCTCTGTGGGAAAGCTTACACCAAATTTTGGTCTACAGCAACATAGATTGACATAGTTGGTGAGCCCCTTGTTAAGGTGTAGCAGATGGTGGATGAGGATAAATTGGCCTTAGGTTATATTTATGAGGCCATGGATCAAGCCAAAGTGAAAATAAGGGCAACATACAATGATTAAAAAACAATGTATCTACCTATTTGGAAGATTGTTGATAACAAATAGAACAATCAACTCCATTGACCTATACATGCAGCTAGGTATTTCCTGAACCCAAGGTACCATTTTATACATCTAACTTTGGAGTAGATGCACTTTGGGAGGTCAAGGATGGATTGCACACATGGTCCCCAATCTGAATGTCTAAGATGAAATACATCAACTAATCAATGCTTTCAATCAAAGCATAGTTACCTTTGGCAAACAAGTATCTATTTGAGCAAGAGATTAGGACCAAACAAGTTAACAATTCCAAAGTTTTAAAGTTCAAGTATTGATTGTTCTAGTTGTTGAAAATTTATAGCCAAAGTTACAAACTAATTTCTTGAATTTTCTGACTTTGTCTTTGACTCTCTTGATTTATCACAGTGAATTGGTGGGATTCATTTGGCAGCAAATTCCCTCAACTTCACAATTTTGCAGTGTGGATCCTAAGTCAAACTTGCAATGCTCTGCATGTGAGCACAATTAGTTTGTCTTTGAGCACATTCACATGAAGAATAGAAAGTGTTCGAACAACAATAGTTGAATGATCTTGTCTTCATGCAATGCAACCTTCCACTGAGGCACAACCAGTGATTGAACAAAACTTCCGATGCAAATCCCATTGTCTTGGAGGATATCGATCCGTCCTTGTAGTGGATCGTGGAAAATCCACCAACATCATTTAAGGATGATTACTTGAGGTGGATGGACTTGGAGCCACAAACAGCACCAGAGGTTCCAAGCACTAGTACTAATGTCCTAGGAGGATTGAAGCGAAGGCCAGAGGATGATGCAAAGGGTGAGGATGAGGATGAGGATCCTAGCATGGGGGATGATTTTGATGTATGTATTTATTTGTTGTAGCATGATATTTTTTGTATTCTAGAGGCCATTTAGAGCCTTGATGTTTATTTATTTTGTTTTAGATACGTATCATACTCAGTGCCAATTTTCTATATTCACATGCTACATACATGAGCAAAAATTTACATATTTGGTGTCTAATGGTTTGGATTTATATTGATGTACACGAATATACACTTTTTTTTATTGAAATTTGCATATGTTATGTATATTTTATTTGACCAGTTCATCCAAATGGTTTTCAGGTCAGTCCCAGTCTGACCCCTGGTCAATTCTAGTTTGGTTCTGATTCTAGTACATTTGATCATGACCTAGATAATTGTTAAACTCGAGTGTCCAAAGCCCAATCATTCTTTAGCATCCATTGAATAAGTAAATCAGCCTAAGATTTTGTCAATCATATGCTAAAGAAAGCATGATTGATAACGATGCTGTACCATGTTTTAGAGGCTCCCTGTAGAAACATTTGACCTTCTAACAAACTACACCTTCAAATCCACATGCCTTTTGAAGGTTAATTTGTTTTCTTCTAAGAAACTACACTTTCAAATCAATAGCAAACTCAAGTTATAAATGTCTGAAAGAACCTATGACCTTTGGAACAGTAGTTTGAACTCTTGAGAGGGTTTGGTAGAATATAGGGATGAGAAGAAAACAAAATTACCTTCAAAAGGCATGTGGATGCCCTCTTTGGTGGCTTAGTCTCCTTGATGAGCACCAAAGATCAAACGAGCAATAAACATAGTACCATTAACTAGGGAGAACCCTGATGACAAGATATGTTGAAATGGTACACCCAACCCTTTAAAGTCAATCCAAGGAACTTAACTTCCTATTGATTGACTTGACCTCCAATCCACCTTGTCTTGAAAAGAACTAACCTAGAAGCTTTGCGATGCCAATGGCTGCCCTATGGAGCCCACACAATGGTCCCTTGAGTTTTCTCTAGCTTCAAATTTTTTCAATGGTTCATGTGGTCCCTAGAAGTGATATCATCACTATTAGTGCTAAGTTGCATGTTTTTCCTCTACCTTAACGTCATTTCATCATCTTCTTCTTAACGTGTAACATTCCATAAAGCTACTAGCTTATGTCTTAGCCTTTTGCTAGTCTCCTGTAGTTGTTGATGGGTACTAGAGATCACTCACCTACTGTTACATAGACTATGTGAGAGTCCACATGGAGGACCTCGATCAAACCTCATTTTAGATGCTTAGTTTTGGATGACCCTTCAACAAATGATTTCTTACTAATTTTATCTTATAACTCTAATAGGGCATTTAACACTGGATAGTAGGAGGATGTAAATAGAATGGAATAGACGACTCTTCATTGACATTAATTTAATAGTCAGTAATCCCATCAATCAATTTTGGTCATCAAGGAACGTTGATATAATAGCTTTTGAGACATTTATTGCAATGCAACAACCATACGTAAAATGCTAATAAGTTAAAATGGTCATTACAATTAATTATTTATGAATAAATATCCATAACAAGTAGAAACATAAAAAAATTCCAAGGTGGTTTGCAATACAATAAAGTATAAAGACAAAATAGAAACTGACCTGAAAAGGAAAGATTGCTCAAACCTGCATCAACAATTACACCAAAAGATCAATAAGAACAATTTACATGAGAACATTTAGCAAAAAATAAGAGCAAATGCATTGGTTGAAAAATTAAGCTTGCAACAAACTTGGGAACAATTCTATATAGGAGTTCATTTTGTTGGAAACATTTTTAAAATCTTGCTAATGACTCGGGTCAAATAAGTTTATATACAACACCAAGTGTTGTATCACATTTTTTGGACAGAAAATGCAGTGTGTCATAAATATGCAAATGGAGGATTCTTAGTAAGAAAGACAATGTCTCGAACATGAGGAGATAAGATAAGATATGGTAATTTTACTAACGTCCTGACCACAAATAGGTCAATGAGACTGCTAAGTACATAAATGTGACAAAGTGGGAATACAAAGACCACTCCAATAAAAACATTAATAAAAGAAGACAATTTAAAACATATCTCAAACATTACTGGAATAAGGGATATACTAAATAGTTGAAATAAAGTTGCCTAGTCACTAATCAGTAATTACCATTGTTGTTTGAGAATGTGTTCCTCATCCCTAGGCACATTTTAAAAATGCACCCTCATTATTTCAGAATGCATTCCATAACATTTCCCAAAATGACCTAATCATTTTCTCAGTGCATGTTTATTATTCTCGTTTAACGAAAATCGAAACAACATCAAAAGGTTCCCGTTGTTTCTCGGAAATAAAGAAAACAAATGATGATAGAGAGGTGCATTGTTTAATGAAATGAACAAAGCACTTGCTCATCTAGCTCAGTTTAAGCAAAGAGATTTGCTTTAGATATATCCAAAAGATTGTGCCTAGGATTGCCAGGTGCGTTATTTTAAACAAAGCTTTTTAGTATTGAAGTAATTCTAGAATTACTAGAACCTTCCACTTCAAGGAAGAAAGTAGATGGTGCTAAAAAGCGGTTCAAAATTCGAGAGGACCTTTACAAGTAAAAGAGACTTTGCAAGGCATAGCAGCAATCCTACATTTCAAAAGAAAAGAAGACCTTCTTCGAGAAGAAGCAAGATCAACAAGACTGCCAATAATAAGCAGTGCAACAGATCAAAAGAAAAGTAATCATTCTTGTAGAGAGTTTGTCTTGTTACAGATTGCATTAAGAAAGAAGATAGCAATGCAGCTAGTAATAAAAAGCAAAATAAAGTGATTTTTGTTAAATTTTTAATTAAAATAAAGTACCAAGGCAAGTGTTTCTCTTCCC
>CBVK0100502014.1:0-11069 GCA_900067695.1 Picea abies | reverse complement strand
GAATCAACATAATAAGAGAATCCCATTCTTCTCTTATTGCTAGTCACTTTGGTGTAGGCAAGACAATGGCTAATTTGCAAAGGTACTGCTATTGGCCTAAAATGAATGAAAGTGTTTCGAGATATGTTCGAGGATGTTTGTTATGTGCCACAAGAAAACCTAGCAATCGAAAGTTGGGTTTGTATACTCCACTTCCGGTTCCTTCTCATCCTTGGGAAAGTATTTCTATGGACTTTGTAGGAGGTCTACCTATGTCTAAACGAAATCATGATTATATTTATGTTGTGGTTGATCAATTTAGCAAAATGTGTATTTTGATGCCTTGTAAGAAGCAGGTTATAGCTGAACAAATGGCACAAATGTTTTTTCAAAATGTTTGGGTACATTTTGGATTGCCTAAATCCATTATTTCTGATTGGGATTCTCAATTTATTGGAAGTTTTTGGTTGAGTTTATGGGCACTCATGGACACCAAAATAAAAAAGAGTACAACTTTTCATCCACAAAACGATGGTCAGATAGAAGTGGTAAATAGAACAGTGGTTCATCTTCTTCATGGTTATTACAACAAGCATCCTAAACTTTGGGATAGCATTTACACTACATTCAACATGCTTACAATCGAGCTAAGAACTCTTCAACTCAAACGTCACCATTTGAAGCATGTTTTGGCTATTTGTCCAAATCTCCTTTAGATTTTATCTTTGGGAAGGATATTGCTATTGATGGTCAATATGACAATGATAGGGCAAAAAAGTTCATTGAACAAATTCATTCGATACATCAAATGGTGCAAGAGCAGTTGGAAAAGATTCAAGCCAAGTACAAAACGAGACATGACAAGCATTGTGTTGATCACAGTTTCCAAGTTGGAGATGAAGTTTGGTTTTATAGTAGTAAGGAGAGGCTTAAAGGAGAAGGTAAAAAACTAAAACCAATTCGATATGGTCCTTTCAAGATTCTTGACAAGATTGGTAGCAATGTCTTCCATTTAGATTTGCCTCCTTATATGCAAATGTATGCAGTTGTTAATGTTGAGAATTTGAAATTGTATGAGCCTCCTTTGATTGATGATCAAGGAGAGCATGTTCAAATTCCTTCTATAGATGATTTTTCCCCTGAATATCTTACAAAACTGCATGAAGACACAATCCTTCATAGGAGAATGAGAACTTCAATATGAGGAAATATGGAATATCTTCGAGTTGGTCTTAAAGGCACAAATCCAAGCAAGGCCAAGTGGATTGAGGTTGGAAAGGTGAGGGAAATATATCCTCATCTTCAGATAGACTGAAAATAGTCTTTTGGAGGTCCAAAATCTTTCCAATGGGGAGGTGTGATCCAGAGGATCAGATTTTGCTCAAAATTCAAAGTTCTCGGAATCACTTCAATTCAAACAGGAGCATAAGCCTCATCGTCATGAACCCAACGCAACTCATTTGGTTTCAAACAGATGTCGGATGAGAGAGATATCATGTTCTGTTCAAAACGACAAACAGGCAAAAAAAAATGTGTTGACTGTACAGTCCGTACAGTCCGTATGGATGCTGACGTGGCAGCCTGTACGACACATGGTAGGGTCGTATGATAGGTGGCAGAGCTGAGTGGCAAACAGTTGTCAGTTAAGTGGACGAATGAACATTTGACATGTTTCATTGATGGTGAATGAAATGCTAACACATGGCCCACTTAGTGTTCGCCACGTGTCACCCTGGCATTGGCTTAAAACTTATGTTGTTGGCCGGATTCAACCCCATGACCTCCGGGTAGGGGTAACACTTTGGGAAGGGCTGCCCAACCGATGCGCCACCATTTGGTTCTTATAATATATATGGCAAACATTTGATTTGAATTGAAATGTATTGTATGTTGGGGCGTGGACCAGGCCGGGACCTAGCCCCAACCCTCGGTCCCATGTGTATACATTGTAACCACCATTATCATATGCACGCCCTTCGACCATTTATTGTATAGCCTTTTCATATGAGTCGTCGGTCGTATGTGTATACGATGTGACCACGGGTGCACCTTTTCTGACCGTTTAAAACTTTATCCCTTTATATATATGTGCACGGTCGTATGGCGCTTCATATGCCCACGGGCCTTTGGCAGTTAAGGGCCAGCGCATAACCGTTCTACAATTTGTACCAGTTGTGCGATTGCACCCGGTGCTAGGTTTTAACGCATAAAAACATGTGGGGGCTAGGTTGAGGGAACAAGGGTGCATTTTGGCAATCCAGAGACAACAAGTTTGAAGGGGAACTTCCAGGAAGCCTATCTTCTTCAATTTTTGTCCAAACGAGGTGCCGAAAAAGCCCAGCTAGGATTTTTTGGACATTTTGAAGCCATTGGAGCCATCTATTTGAAATTTTGAGCATTGTAAAGTAGATATTTGAGAACTTTGAGCAAATAATAGAAAAGATCCATTGGAAGTTGGACCAAAAGATGTAGCCTAAGAGAGGGGTGAACTCCTTTATCATTTGTTGTGTTATGTGTTTTCTGTTCACTGTTTATTATTGTTGTTTATATGCATCTTGAATGAGTAATTTCTATAAAAGTTGTGTTGCAAAATTGATCCATTTTCATTTTAACACATGAATTAAATCTTGCAAATAATTTCAAGAATACAAGTCTTCTTCATTTTTAGATCATAAGTGGAAGGAGCTAGCATAGCTAGGCTCCATTTCAAGGTTCACACTGTAACTACTAGAAACCACTGATGGTTTCTGCCAGAGGACTCAAAGAGACTTCTATGTAATTGCCAGAGGAGCTAAAGAGTCTCAAAGAATCTTCCAGTGGAATGAAGACTAGTCATAGAGGCAATTGACAGATGGAAGAGCATGGAAGCTTGTAACTGCAACAGAGAGGTTGAGTTCGAATGTAACAGAGAAGATGAAGAGTCTCGACTGCTAGAGAGGTGAAGGAATCTCAGCATAACACCCAGTGATGATGGACACATGGGTTTAACAGCTAGAGAAGCTGAAGAGTTGCAATGATGAACAGGCAGAGCACTCAACATGAAGACCATGTAGAAGCATTGCGCACAGGGAATGCACAAGGTGCACAGAGACTATAAGAAGGCAGAAGAAAGAAGGGATGAGGGCTGTTGAGAGGGATTTAGGCATGTAGAAGAAGAAGTGTGCAACAACTAAAATGAAAAGAAGAGGAATGGTGCATTGAATGAACATGGAGCACAGAGCATAAAAGGAAGAAGACTAGAATGTGCAAGGGATGAGTGCAGGAAGACATTGATGAAGGTAGAGTAGAGTAGTGTAGAAGAACAGTGATAAGTCCAGTAAGCCATTGATAAATATTGTATCACTGTAATAAGTTTTAGTAGAAAATTTATAATCAGGGTGGTTGGGAGGTGCTAGGGAGGAATGTTTTCCTCATAGGTTCAAGTGGGTGCTTGAACATAGTGAGTTGTAGCTTCCATCTGGTTGCAGCTAGAAAAACTAGGGTGGCAGGGTGGCGCAAGGGAGAACTGTTGTTCTCTGTTGTACAAGTTGGTGCCTGTGTGACTAGAAGCTGGTGCTTCCATCCAGTGGGTTCTAGAACATTTAGGGAGTTGGTGCTTCCTTCTAGTGGGTGCTAGAGAAACCAAGGAGTTGGTTCTTCCTTCTAGTGGGTGCTAGAGAAACTAGGGAGTTGGTGCTTCCTTCTAGTAGGTGCTAGAGAAAATAGAGAGTTGGTGCTCTCAACAAGTTGCATCTTGCAATACAGAGGTTGTAGCCTCACAATGAGTTGGAGCTCATATGTATGATAATGTATAGAATGTAAAGATTACTTATCATATAAAGAAGAAGAGGCTTTTACCCTTTATGGGTTTCCTCAGGAAAAATCTGTCTCTGTATATTTCATATGTGAGAATGATGTTGAATGTTCTATTGCTTACTTCCTTGTATTATTGTGATTGTCATTAAGTGCTCTGCAAAGAATTTAAAATAAGCATAATTGTTTAAGCATGGTAAAAATTGATTCACCCCCCTCTCAGTTGTCCAATAGTTCCTCCCAGCCTTAGACCACAATGTTCATAAAACTCAATAGTGGTTCACCCCAGAGATGGGGATAAAATCCACTTGGGTAAGGGTTCCCAACCAGGATAAAGTCTCTTAGTCAACATGAACTCAGTCACAGGTAATGAAGTTACAGGTGAATCAATTATAGTAAATTTCATCACAGATTCCAATTCACACTGATATTGTACAATATTTCATTCCCCGCATGTCTGCCCCACCCTAGGAAGTGTTCCCCTTCTCTACTCAAAATTCCTCCAGCTTCCCTAGTTCCCTTCCAGGGCTTCAACATTAGGATGTACATGAAGTCTTAGAGATCTGTCATTGCAGCTTGGCACCTCTTGAAATAAGTCCCAACAATTCTCTCACCTTGAGAGAATGCAAAGTCCAACGGGCCTAAAAACCCACCTATTCAGTCCATTAACCCACAGGCCTAACAACTCGCCTCTTCGATTTAATAACCCATGGGCTTGACAACCCTCCTCTTTAGTCTAACTCTCCAAACTAAGTCGTGTATAGGTATCTGTGACAATAATCAACAGAATTAATCATCTCAATGAAAATTAGTTTCATGATCATATCTTAGTAACTTCCCCCATAATGATTGAATGATCAACCAAGATGATATATGAAAAAAGATCTGAATGGGCTAATTCCAAACTATTTGACTACATGTGCCCAACCTGACAATTGTCATGTTGAGAATTTTCTTGAGTCCACACGTCGCTCTCCATTAGACTTAGGATAAAATAATATATCCTTTATTTATTCTTTTAAGGAATATTAATATAATATTCCCATGGGTTTAAGCCCCCCTTTTGTCGCATTATGTTGTCATTGTTGTCAAAGGATTGATGTCAAAGAGTTGATGTCAAGAATTGTCATTGTATCATTGATGTATTGATTGTTGGATCATATGGTCATAGATGTAATTGATGTCTGAGGGATAATGTCATGAGGTGTCATAGTGATGTGTTGTCATGGGTTAATTCTCTAGATGGATTGATGTATAGATGGGATGATGTAAAGGTTTACCTATGTTGTCTTATCTTGGTTGATAGGAAGTACCAAATGGATGAAATCCAAAGTGGTCCCCTTATGGTGAAATCCCTCATGGGAATATTCTTTTTGAAGTCCAAATGTTTAAGTGGTTGAGTCATTCTAGATGTGTGGTTAAGGAACCCAAAGTTGATTGTGGATTAATTTAATGAATATCAGTGAATTTGTAAGTGATACTATTCTATATGGATAGTGTTTGTCATGCCATTTTTGATGATATGTGTAACGTCACATAAATCCTCACAGTTAGAGATTTATGGCCATGTGAAGTTGGAGAACCATCATGTTTTTCTTAGAATCCCCTAGAAGGTCAAAAAAGTCAAATTATTCTAGAATCTCCTAGAAGAAATTTGGCTAGTGAAAGTGGTTAGTCATGGGTTAAGTGGTTGCAAAAGAAAAACAATTAAAAATAAATTAGTTGCAACTAGAAGTGGAGAATTTACTACTTGTAGTAAAGTGGGTTAGAAGTGGAACAAGTGGGCTAGAAGTGGACAAAGTGGTTAGAAGTGGGTTAGGCCCAAAAGAAGGAAGTTGGTTGAAGTTGGTTAGATGATAAACCCTAGAGGAAACTACTTGGATAAGTATAAATAAGAGATCAAGAATCTCTTATGAGTGTGAATATCTTGACCATATTGAAGATCTATTATTGATGAAAGATTAATTGCAGGTACTCATGGATGCATTCGAATTTCTGTAATTCTGAGGTATTGACAACCAAAGTTTCATAGATTTAGAAATACTGAAAAACCCTAGTTTATGAGATGTACGCAGGATAGCAATATAATATGGTGCATACATATGAAGTCTGGAAGTATAAGCCATAAAATCTTGAGCAAGTGTTTGTGCTAGGTTCTTGAAGTCTGAAGCAAGTTCTCAAAACAGTGGTTTATTGGTTCATATATGCTACAAAAGATATGGTATGGTTATATGTTGTCTTCATGCTTAGATTTTCTCATGGTATGGTGAATGTTTGAGGAATTCCTTGTATGGTTGTATTGATGTCTAAATATGGTAGTTGGTTGGTAGAGTAATTTAGATCTGTCCTAATTGAGGAATATCTATAATCTATGATGGTGTATGGTTGAGGAGCATGCATAGGGTGTTGCATGGAATATATATGCTTGTGATTGGTTATGGTACATATCGAGAAGTGAAAGGCAAAGTGCGGTGACAAATCAAAAGTGGGTATGATAGAGGCAGAAAGGGTCTGAAGTGCTAGAAGGCTGAAGTTTCATAAACCCTAGTTTCTGAAGGTGTACGAAGGATGAGAGTGGGAAAAGACGCGTACATACACATGCTGCAGTATAGGTAGGTCACATACATATGTAGGATGTAATATAAATAGGTCGCGTACCTATTGACAGATTGATATATGTTTACAAGATGAGTCTTGTACTTGAGGATTGATTCCTCTTCTCAGTTGATGTTGAGATTTGCAGGTTGAGTCTTGCATTGAGATTTGGTGCTCTTGTGGAGTTGTTTCTCTTTTAAGTTGATACTGATAAACCCCAAGGATCGTAGTCTATAATACAAAAGAAACTTATACATATATCTTGTGTTCCTCGTGTTATTTATGGTGATGGTTTATTGATGATGTTTTTTTCTGAGATATGATTCTATTATAAATTGAATTAGTGAATAATGATTAAGTGGTGATTGATAAGAAAGGTGTGTTGTAAATAATTTGTTAAAATACCCCTACACCGATTCACCCTCCCTCTTAATGTGGTCAGTGTGTCCAAAAATTGGTATTAGAGAACGCCTTCATCATAATCCTTACAAGATTGAAGGAGATCCATGGAAAAAAAAATGGATGAACATGCAGATGAAGTTCTTCTCTTGAATGAGACAAATTACTCGGCATGGAGAATAGAAATGAAATGGTTTTTTAAGGAGAAATGAAAAGGTATTTGGAATATAGCTATTGGTGGATTGATTCTGTTGAAGAATAATTCAAAGTTTGTATCACAAATGGAAGCAAATAAGAATGATGCATTATCTCTCAAGACCATTTTCAATGGGCTCTCAATACCATTTTCAATGGACTCTCAAGTTTTGTCAAACAAAGCATAGGAGAATGTACTTCTGCCAAGGATCTATGGCTGAAGCTAGAGAAGGTATACCAAGATAAATAAGACAATCCCATCAAGGAAAATGAAGGTAAATACTCTCCAAAATATTTTGATTACAATACTCCTAGTGAATTTGAATGTTCTCTTACAAAAGAAGAAGAAGATATATATAAGAAGTTTGTATAGAATTCACAAATGATGATGATGAAGATTTGTTGAAACTTAAAGATAAACCTGTTTCTAAGTTGGATGATGTTAGCCATGAAATAGGAAATAGTTCAAATTCTTTTGAGTATATTGAAAAATACACGAAGGAAATCCTAGAAAAGTACCCTAGTCATACCATGGCATTAAAGAAAATACCAATGAAGCAAGAATAAGAGATCAAGAAACTAAAAAATGGTCTAACTACTCAAGTAGAAGAAAAGAAGAAGGTAGATGATGAAATTAGAAAAATCCTTGAAGATATTACAATCAATATAAATTTAAGAATTCAACTTGAAGAATCTAAAAGGGTATAAGAACTATTAAAGAATCAAGTAAACAAAAAGGAAGAGTCATTCCATAAGTTGGAAGCTGAAGTTGTTGATATCATAAAGAAAGAAGAGAATTTAAATCCTCATATCAAGTTCATGAACAATTCAACAATATTGAATGAAATCTTGGATAGTCAAAGATCACCAAATGATAAATCAGGTTTTGGATACAACAAGGAAGCTACGTGCCTTGAAGCAAGCACTTCTAAGAAGCATGAGGTAAGCCCTTCTTTCTCAAAAGGTGGAAACAAAGTTGCAAGTCAAGTACCTACACAAAGAAAGGAAACTTTCAAAAGAACAAAGAAAGGAAGACATCAAGAATCCATCTTTACACCCCAAAGAAAATTCAGAAGAGAAACACCTTCAAGGAGGACACCAAAGGAAAGGTATGAAAATGTTTTTCATGGTCACTACCTGTCATGTAATGAATACAGTCACAAAGATTTGGATTGTAGAAAAAATGCAAGGAAATATGTTGGAAGGGTTCATAACACCCTAAGGTGTTGGAGATGTAATCAAGTGGGACACATTGCTACTCATTGTCATACCATGAGATGGTACAACTGCAGTGGGTTTGGATACAAATCCTAGGATTGTTGGAACATAGGAAGATAGTCCATGAGGAGTGATTCATATAGCATGGATAGAAGAACATGTGAATCTAGGAAGGAAGATAATGTTGAAAACATGGAAGCTCAATGCTAAAGTTCTAAGAAGTTAGGACACCTTCAGAAGTGGATGAAGAAGATTGCACAACCAAAATAGAATAGAAGTCATGAGGCAAGCTCAATCTTGACATTTTCTGAAGCATATGTGGGATCCTGTGGAAGAAGTCATGTAAATACGTGAGGTGACCTATAGAAAGGTTGCATACATACATGATATTTCTATGGAACATGTCTCTTACATGTGGTAACAGGCTTGGAAAAGAAGGCTATGCAGATGAGTTGCAATATGATTTGATGATATAACTCTTTTTTGTAGGGTTTAACATGGTTTGTTCTAGGTTTTCATGATTATATTCTTGCATATATGTATGTATGGTGATGACATATGGTTGAGTATTGAAACATATACTTGATGCCTATCCTGAATGCATGATACTAACTCTAGAGTATGGATTGAAGAATTTTCTGTTGAGAAAGAACGTTGGTTATGAAAATGAAGTTATGGCACTTTGGTTATGAGATATATCATGATGATGTGATGCTAGATAAAGATATCATTGATATATTGAGGCACACTTTTTGTACATGTTTAGAGATTCTATTGGATGCTTAGTATTTGATGTAGTGAATGGTGTTTGAGGAAGATATGTTATGGTGCATGGATGGTAAATATGTGAGCTCCATTGATATATATTATGATGCATTGTTAGAGACATATTTGTTGGATGTCTTTGGTGCATGCAATTGGCATGTGCTTGAGCTACATATTGGGACATGTAGTTGATGATTTGATCAGGTGATTATTTTTTACATCATTGATGAGTCATATCTTGATCTATAGTTGATGCACGATTGGTACATACTTGGTACATTGGTTAAGGAAATTGCTAGCAACATGATTGGCACATGGTTTATGGTTGATATGGAATACATATATTTGAACACATATTGACTTTGGATCATCTTGTTGAAGTTTGGTGCATTATTGATGCACATGATATGGTGCAAGAAATAATACATGTTTGGCGCATGGTTGATGCATTTGCAGATGGTAGATGATTGTGGGTGATAGTACTTGGTTAAAATACATCATTGGTATTACTTGTTTAGCATATACTTTGATACATGATGTATGGGATATTTGAGACACTTGTTGTAGTGCTTGGTTGGTACATTATTTGANNCTTGATGGTTGAGATAAATATCTTGACACATGGTTTGTGGCACTTGGTTTATGATAGAGGCATATCATATGTGATATGAAACTTGGTTGAGGAACATGGTTGGCATGTTGAAGATGTTATTGGTACATTTATAAAGGCACTTGTTGATGATCCTGATATATTCTTGGTATAATTTTTGGCACATATTCTTGGAATATATACTTCAATGATGAGATCTTATTGTATGGTGTTGATGTGCATGGTTCACACATGGTGTGGAATAGGATGTACATGGTTGACGTTTTTTTCATGATCCTCTATTCACTGTTGAAATATATTTTTTCTTCATGAAGTATGGTATGACATGTGTTTGATGCATGGACAAGTCCAAGGATCATCATAGGAAGAGAACATAATTCTTGATCAGTTGATCTATGTTCTGGTTTGAGTAGTAGCATTTGTAGCAAAATCATATTGCAGGAGTAACATATTTCTCATCTTGCAAAGAAGATAGGGGGAGACATACCCATAGGGGGATTTATTCCTCTTCCCTTGATTGGTTGCAGCAACATGATTTTAGGAGGGGAGATTCATCATATGTAGGATAGAGAGTTAGATGCTTGGAGAGAGAGCACAGACGCATGTTTCTAGAGGGAGCGATGGTCACAGGGGGAGCATGAGCGATATGTATTCAACATTTCATCAGAGTGATATCCCATGTTCAAAATGGGAGAGATTATTCATAGGAAGCTCAAATTCATTCAGACAGGGGGATAAACCATTTCTATATGGATAATGTTTGTCATGCCATTTTCGGTGATATGTGGAACATCACATAACTCCTCATGATTATATGTTTATTTCCATGTGAATTTGGAGAACCCTCTTGTGTTGTCTAGAATCCCCTATAAGGTCAAAGTAGTCAAATTATTCTAGAAGCGCCTACAAGAAAGTTGGCTAGTCAAAGTGGTTAGTCATGGGTTAAGTGGTTTCAACAAGAAAACAATTAAAAATAAATTAGTTGCAACTATAAGTGGAGAATTTACTATTTGTATCAAAGTGGGTTAGAAGTGGAAAAAGTAGGCTAGAAGTGGGTTAGCCCCAAAACAAAGAAATTGGTTGAAGTTGGTTAGATGATGAACCCTAGAAGAAGGTACTTGGAGAAGCATAAATAAGAGACCAAGAATCTATTATGAGTGTGAATATATTGAGCATATTGAAGATAAATTATTAATGAAATATTATTTGCAAGTACTCATGGATGCATCAGAAGTTTTGTAAGTCTAAGGTATTGATGACAAAAGTTTCAAAGTTTTAGAAATACTGAAAAACCCTAGTTTCTGATATGTATGTCGGATAATAGTATAATAGGGTGAGTAGGTACATGGGATGATAGCATAATAGGGTGCGTACATGAGAGAAAATCAATAAAATCTTGAGAAAGTTCTAGTGCCAGGTTTCTAAAGTTTGAAGCAAGTTCCCAGAACAATGATTTACTAGTTCATATCTACTACATAAGATATGGTATGGTTATATGTTGTCTTCATGCTTAGAT
>CBVK0100502013.1:0-10714 GCA_900067695.1 Picea abies | reverse complement strand
CTAGCTTGACCATGAGTCCATAAGGGTGAACTGAATTATCCTCCTTAGCTATAGTCACCATCAATAGATCAGAAAAATGTGTTGCCTCACACTACAAGTGCTCATAACAACAAACAATTCTCAATTCCTCAACATACTAAGAAACATCCTTCCTCCCACATATGTTGTATATATTCATCTGCCTAGGTCTTTCCAATCCTTTCCCTCCTTGGGAAATTTGTAGGTTTACAAATCCCTGATTTTTATGGGCTGCTAGTGGTCAAATTCAACTTCCTCCACTTGTAAAAATAATCTCTAAGGTAACTCAAACCTGTTCCCCACTCATGGAGTCATGGTCAACTATTTTTAACCCAGTTGTTCCATTTGTCTTCCAACATTTAATTTATTAAAAGTTTGTCTCATACATATATCCAATAAAAGAGGAAAGTTGGGAAAGTCAAATATTTTCCCAATAGTCATCAAATAATTAATTGCATAAAAAAAAATTCCAAATTCGGATTTTCCATAAATGGTAAATTATTTCCAAATCCATATTTTCCAAAAACGAAAATTTATTTCTAAATTCAACTTAGAATTTATTTCTCTAAAATTTGAGGATGTTACATCCTCTCCCCCTTAAGTAAACCACTGTCCTATGTGTTCATTCATCTCTCATAATAGGATTGGATAATATTTCAACATATCTTCCTCCAATTCCCAATTGGACTCCTATGGACTAAAGTGCTCCATTGCACTTTTACCAAGGTGATGGCTCTGTTCCAAAGTATTGTTTCTTTCCTGTCCAAAATGCGCAGAGGTTCCGCTTGGAACTCACCTTATGGTTACACCTGCACCATGTTCCAATCAATGATGTGAGTAGGATCATGAATATATCTTTTTAGTAATAAAAGATGAAAAACATTATGAACTTTTAAATTTGCAGGAAGTGCTAGTTGGTATGCCACGAGTCTGATTCGAGTTAAAATATGGAAGGGGCCACAAAACCTTGGTGCCTAGTTGGAACAATTTCCTATATTTAGATAGATCCTTATCACTTTCACTTTTAGATATACATGTTCCCCAATTTGAAATTCCCGATGTCTTCTTTTGAGACCTGCATAACTTTTCTGTCATTCTTGGGCCTCTTTAAAGTTTTGTTGTACCCTTTTTACTTTTCTCTCCATTTCTTGGAGAATTTTCGGCCCCACCATAATACTATCAACTCGATTATCCCAAATAATCGAGGTTGTGCATTTCCTCCCATATAATACTTCGAAGGGACTCATCTTATTTGATGTCGGATAATCATTATTGTAAGCAAACTCAACTAAGTGCAAGTAATCCTCCTACTTAGTTGGTTTTTTTCTTATGTACATTCACAACATGTCTTCGATAATCCAATTTTTTTCGTTCTATTTGCTCGTCCATTTGTGGATGGTATCTTGTGTTGAAATTCAAGTTAGTATCGAAACCTACAAACAATTATTTCCAAAAATTTGATGTAAGTTTGACATCTCTATTGGAAATCACCATCTTAGGAATTCCATGTAATCTAAATATTTGTTTCATAACAATTTCAACGATATTACTTGCTTTGTAAGTAGATTTCATAGGTATAAAATGTTCATATTTTCTTAGTTTATCAATCACTACCATAATCGAGTCATTTTGTCTTTGAGTCTTAGGAAAAATTGTGATGAAGTCCATCGAGATAATCTCCCATTTCCATTCTAGTATAGGAAGAGGTTGTAACAAACCTGTTGGATGTTGATGTTCAGTCTTTACTTGTTGACAATATAAACATTTGGACAAATACTCAATGGTTTCATTCTTCATGATAGGCCAATAAACAATTTTCTTAAGGCTATTATCGTTTTCTAGTATATGGGTTGACCATAATACAGATTTTTGTGTAGTTCATCAAGAATTGTTGTCTTTAAATCAGTCGAGTTAGGTACATGAAGCCGGTTCTTTAACCTTAATAGTCCATTTTTATCGATACTCAGATATATTCTGTTTAGTTTTTCTGCATTTCCTTTCAATTATGTTGTTGTTTTGATTTAATCTTCGTCAATAGTTCTTGCATATTTATTCTTTGTTCGATATCGTTTTCTACTTTGCTGATACTTATTTCACAGAGTCCTATAGTCCTCTGACTTAGTGCATCTGTAAATTTGTTTTCCTTACCTTTGATGTGTCATACCTCAAAATCAAACTCACTTAAAAAGGCCAACCATCTTGCTTGCCTTGCATTGATATCTGGTTGACTGAACAAATACTTTACACCACTGTTGTCGGTTAGTAACATAAATTTTCTTCCCATTAAATAATGTCGCCACATTTTTAATGCATGAATTACGACTGCTAATTCTAAATCGCGAGTCACATAATTTCGTTCATGTTCTTTCAGTTTATGTGATTCATAATAGATGACATGTCCATCTTGTGTTAGCACACCTCCTAATCCCTCTTTGCTTGCATTCACACAAAATGTAAAATCTTTATCAGGATCTACTACCTTTAGGATAGGTGTTGTAGTTAACAATATTTTTAGTTTATCAAAGCTGTCTTGACACTTTTGCGACCAATAAAATTTTATTCCCTTTTTATGTAAATCTCCGGTAATAACCGATAATTCCCATAAATGATCTGATGTCTCCTACATCCTTAGGGATAGGCTATTCCATAATGGCTTTAATCTTTTATGGGTCAATTGCAATACTATCTTCGGATATTATGTGTCCTAAATACTATATCTTTCTTTGGTAGAAGTCACACTTATCAAACTACAACTTATGTTCTCTTAAAGTCTGCAATATCATTTGCATATGTTCTTCATGTTCTTCTTCTGTTTTTGAGTAAACTAGAATATCATCGATAAAAAAACAACACAAATTTATCCATATATTGGTTGAATATACTATTCATCAAGCACATAAAGGTTGCTAGTGCATTAGTAAGCCTGAACAAAATTACGACAAACTCATAGTGTACATAACGTGTTCTAAATGTTGTTTTATTTACATCTTCGTCCTTTATTCTGACTTGGTGATAACCATACCTTAAATCTAACTTAGAGAATATCTTTGCTTCTCCAACCTGATCAAAGAGATCGTTAATTCTGGGTAAGGGATACTTATTCTTAATCATCATTTTATTCAATTGTTGATAGTCAATACACAGTCTCAAAGTTCCATCTTTCTTCTTAACGAATAAAACTCGTGCTCCCCAAGGTGAAACACTTGGTCTGATATATTCCTTATCTAACAGTTCGTGTAACTGAATTTTTAGTTCTATTAATTCAGGTAGACTCATTCTATAAGGTGCCTTGGACACCGACGCAGATCCGGGTAGTAGATCGATAGAGAAATCTATCTATCTCCTTGGAGGTAGTTTCAGGATTTCATCTACAAATACATCTCTGAACCCACGTAAGATTGCAAATTCTTCTAAACTCGGTTTGCTTTCTTCCCTTAGGAGATTAGTTACTTGTACAACATAAATTTGGCAACCTTTGTTCATACATTTCTTAAATTGCAGCTAATTTTTTCCTAACAAAAAATGGTTTTCTGATTCCTTGTACTGTTCTAACTGTGTTATTTTCATCTTTATACAAAAATGATTTTTTCGTAACAATTTAATATCACTTTATGTTTCTCTAACAAGTCCATTCCAATAATTATATCGTAAGACCCCAAAGGTAATATGTTCACATTTAACTTTGTACTTTGACCATCTATGTTGAGTTCACGATCATAAATAAAATTTGTTACCTTTCTTTTGGTCCCCATTGCTAGCTGTACTAACCAGGACCTAACATGCTTTACCTTCTTTAACTTGTTCAATTCAACTAAAGCTGGAGTAATATAACTTATACTAGCTCCTGGGTCAATTAGTATAGAAGCATTGTGTGAATGAATTTTACCTTCAACTTCCACAATCGTGGATTGATGATCTGCATGTCTGCCATCCAAAGTTGCATTGATTTTATGCACGCTTCTACCTATGTCTCCAACTATTGAAGCCTCTTGAAGGTTATGGACCGAATTTCTCGCTGTGGGATTTAAGCATGGACAATTTCTCCTCAGGTGGGGTTCTCCACACTCCCAGCATTTCAATGGTTCCCTGGGACTGTCCCCAACTTTCTTGACTCCCAGATTAACTGGTTTATTTCCCGCTTGGGAATTATGTGTATTAGAATGATAATCCTTCTTTTGGAAACATTTTTTCATGTTACGAAAAGGGGTTGGTTGGAAGCCTTTCTTACGTTGATTCATTCTATCTTGTTTCTTGTCTTTCCATACCGGGAATTTAAGATATCTATTTGTACTGATCATAGGACATTCGAGCCTTTAAAGACTTAGGATTATCAAATTCAATTCTCTCCTTGTACAACTATGGTAGACATCTCAAGAACCTTTGTATCTTTACTTTGTCCTCTTTGGTGTACGGTACAAATCTCAACAAATCTAGAAATTTATTTATCAGATCGTCCATGGCCATTTGTCCTAGTCGCAGTTCATAAAATTCCTTAGTTTTTCTTTCGTAATAACTTTCTGATAAGTACTACTTCTTGAAATACTTTTTGAATTCTGACCATTCCATTCGTAATCCCTTGGCTAATTTCAGGTCTTGCCACCAGATACTAGATTTTCCTTTTAAGTTGTAAATGGCCATTATGACTTTCATATTACTAGAGTAGTTATAAATCTAGAAGTATTTCTTTATATCTAGTAACCATGCTTCAACCTCCTCACCAGTATTTGATTCTCCATCAAAGGTGGAAGGTTTTGTTTTCTTGAATTCACCTTCCAGGTGGTCCACTTGATTTCTTTTGCTTTCTGTAGATGCTTTGTTTTCTGTCATGTGTGCATCTTCGTAAGAAATGTCCTCTTTTTCTGTTTCATGACCAGAGTTCTTAGAGGACTTTTTGTTGACCTCTTCCTCGTTTTCATTGTCTTTTGGACTCTTCTTTGTTACTATACTGCGTAGCAACAATTAATTTATTTATAATTAGCCTTCTTGTCCCTTCTTCAGCTTTTTGTTATCTGCTTTGAACACTTGTACTCTGCAATAAGGTTTTTCATTGTTTCCAAGACTTAGTGGCTAAAATCCCTTCACTGTTATGTTCTAGGTCTCTAGGAAGTTATTGGTTTGGATTCCCTTCAGGTTTGTCTCATTCTTCATTCGGTGCCGACATTTTCACAATAGGCAAATTGTTTTTCTTGTTTATAACAATAAATGTGTCTGTTAGATTTTCTTTCAAGGAAACAAAAAAAAATTATGGTGCTGCCTTGAGGTCCAAGCGCTGTAACCTACAACTCTGACACCATATGTAATGTACTCCAAATTTCACAAATACTTTTTTTTTATTGTGGAAAACTAAAGTCTATTATGTACAACAATTGTTCGTGACACAAGAATACATATATCTTAATCCAATAATTATATACCTTGAAATTGTATCATTATCATTACTCATTCTAAAATGGTTGAAAAAGAGATCTTAAGATCAACACATCGTTTGTTGTTAAGCTTTGTCGTAGCATCGCTATTAGAATTCAAAATTATAACATTGAATTTAGTGGCTAGACCTGTCAAGGTCCATAGCCTAGGCAAAGAATGTGACCCATTCTATATAAGTAATAAACTATGTTTATAAACATGTACCGATACGCTTCATAAACTCAAGACTTAAACACTAGCGTACATGGGATTGAACCTAGGGGTCATAACCCACTAAGTCCAGAACCTACGCACTAGGGGTTGCAATGTTCGATAGTGATATACCATGTTAAACAAAAACTTACGATAAACACCATACTATACCATTGAATTCACATTACTATGTATTCATGATCTTTAAGGGATTTGTAAAACATTAAAGGTGGTAGTTACTCGGATGGTCTGAACCTAGTCTATAGCATTTAAGCTAGTCATCTCCATTAATGGTGCCAGGCCACCATTACTCTCCAGGGCCTGACGTTTGTAAGAAAGCTCCACTACGGGATTGCCACTTAGGCTAGCTTCGCATGGCATGGTGAGGGTGGCGTACCTTCCATTCTCCTCCACTATCGAGAGGCACGAGGTGCCATTACCCTTCATAGTTATTCCTTGTGTTTGTTACTCTGTGTTTTTCTCTCACGATGGTAGTGTTATGTGACTCTGTGGTAGCATGGTATCCAAGGGGCGTTTGGCCGGTTTTTCCACAAGCGTGGTGGCCACTGTTTCAAGTTTTGTTCTCGGCTCTATGTAGAATGGTAGCAAAGGGGCATTTAGCCGATTTCTTTCAACCCTATCCATTTTAGCTTATATAAATTGATAACATGGTTGCAAATATCCTAGTGTATAAATACATGTATTGTATATCTATAATGAAGTGATATTTTTGAAACAATTCCTTCGATTATTCTTTAACGAATTTCTTTATTGGCCACATTTGTTTGTGTGTACTATGGATGTTTTACACTCTTGTTTGCACTTATATTTTTTTATTGTGTTACTTATTTATTTATGCTTTCACACTAAGATTTGAATGTTGAAATAGAATAACATCCATCAATTAATTTGTCTAACTTTTGTACTCATCAACACAATATTAAAGAAAAGGTGCTTTGATATGCAATAGTTAAGTACACTAAGATTTGAATGTTGAAATAGAATAATATCGATCAATTAATTTGTCTAACTTTTGTATTCAACACAATATCAAAGAAAAGGTGCTTTGATATGCAATAGTTGAGTTTAGCAAGTATGTAGATCCATGTTAAACTCGAATCTATCTTCATTTTGAGAGATTTGAGCAGAAATACTAGTCTAAGCATAATAATGGCAATAATAGAGTTGGATTTGTGAAAATCTAGAGAGTTGATGATTAGGTCAAAGTAATTTGAGCTGAAATGCTACTCTAAGCATACTAATGACAATAATAGAGTTGGATTTGTGAAGATATAAAGAGTTCATGATTTAGTCAAAGTAAACCATTGATAGATGATATAACATTCCGAATAAATGCAGGTTGACCCTCTAGAAGCTGAAAATGGAGATAAATTGATTCACAATAAGATTTAGATCTTTGTGTAAAGGCAAAATTGAAGGATACGAAGGATGGAGATCAAAAGAAACTAAATGATAGAGTAAGGGATACTATCATGCTCAATTGAGGCTTGATTGAGCTAATTATCTATAAAGAGAATATGACAAAAAAAATGTGGGTTGTATGAGATCATGAGTGCCATGGACAATCTCTACTTACAACAAAAATTCATGACATTGAAGATGTGAGAAGATTATTTTTCTAAAGAGAGTTAGAAAATTTGGATAAGTTTCTGCATAAAAAGTTTTGAGACCTAACAATATTAAGTCACTCCAAGGAATTCGAGTGATTAATTTTTGTAAGAACTAATTCTTAAACAAAATGCATCTCTATATTTGTAAGGACATATCAAAGAAAATAGAGCTTTACATTGAATGCCAAGTGGTGATATTTACTTT
Source organism: Picea abies (assembly GCA_900067695.1). Taxonomy (NCBI): domain Eukaryota; kingdom Viridiplantae; phylum Streptophyta; class Pinopsida; order Pinales; family Pinaceae; genus Picea; species Picea abies. The sequence continues at coordinate 3,241 of CBVK0100502013.1, read as the reverse complement.
TGGTTTAAAGTTGTGAGAACACTAACATACCTCAACAATAATCTTTTAGGATATCATCCTAAAAGAAGCTTGGCAAGGTAGGAAACTATATGGAATCATTACAATACTTTTGGATTTTGTTCAAATATGTTAATTCAAAGAAGTATAAGTTTAATTATAAGTTCAAAATTTGAATATTAATTAATTAAAATGGTTTGATTCTAAAGCATTTTAAATATTAACTTACTTCAAACAAATATTAGTTTAATTATTAAGTTCAAAATTTGAATATTATTTAATCAAAATGGATTGATTCTAAACTATTTTGAATATTGACTTAATTGAAAAAAGTATAAACTTAACTATTAAGTTCAAAATTTAAATATTAACTAATCAAAATAGTTTGATTCTAAGTCATTTTGAATATTAGTTAGTTGGCAAACTTTTAAGCTTTAATAAAGCCCACAAATATTTGTCTTTAATATTTCTTGTGCATTTATTCATAAGAGCTATCAAAGTTAAAATTAAGTTAAAAATACCTAGTTTCTTTAGTGTGCCACCATGGGGCTTTTCTTCTTTTACAAAGGACTGATTCTTAAGTATATTTCCATGGAGCTTTAAGGAAGTGATTCTTAAGTGATACCATAGAACTTTATTACTTGAATTTATTTTTTAAACATAAGTAAAGTCCCCATAAAAAACCCTAGCTAATAGGATTTTACAAAAGAACCCCTAACTAATATAACAAAATTGTGGTTAACCTTGTTTTTGTAGTTGAGCTGATGAGTTATATATTAAGGATTTTTATTACTTCAATATAAAGTAGTCAAGTCAAGATGAATGTGGAATCACAAAAGATTTAGATATATTCAAATATAATTAATGATTAACCCAATTTTTTTTATTAAAATTGCTGATCCTAAACAAAAACGGCATGATTCCAAAGTGTGTGCTATGTCAATTCGGAGCCTGGTGATAACAAAATTGGGCTTGCTACAAAAGAACCCTGGGGATAACAAAATTGGGGTTGGCATAAATAGGGTTCCTAATAAAAACCCTTGGGTGATGAGAAAATTGGAATTGGCCTCATGGTGGTTTTATAGTAATTGAACTCAAAAGTTCGTTCATGAATATTTGTCAAAGTTAGTACACAAATATTTGTCAAAGTTAATCTAAGAAAAATTAAATTAGCTTTAACATTGTATTATAGAATTTAAACATAAGTCATCAACAAAAATTGAAAATGGTGTGACAATATGAAATATGTTTTAACAAAAATTGAAAATGGTGTCACCAATATGAAATATGTTTTAATAAAAATTGAAAATGGTGTGAACAATATGAAATATGTTTTAACAAAAATTGAAAATGGTGTGAACAATATGAAATATGTTTTAACAAAAATTGAAAATGGTGTGAAATTATATTGAAAATGGTGTGACCAATATGAAATATGTTTTAACAAAAATTGAAAATGGTGTGACCAATATGAAATATGTTTTAACAAAAATTGAAAATGATGTGAAATTATATTAAAAATGGTGTGACGGATATGAAATATGTTTTAACAAAAATTGAAAATGGTATGAAATTATATTGAAAATGGTGTGACCAATATGAAATATGTTTTAACAAAAATTGAAAATAGTGTGACCAATATGAAATATGTTTTAACAAAAATTGAAAATGGTGTGAACAATATGAAATATGTTTTAACAAAAATTGAAAATAGTGTGAAATTATATTGAAAATGGTGTGACCAATATGAAATATGTTTTAACAAAAATTGAAAATGGTGTGACCAATATGAAATATGTTTTAACAAAAATTGAAAGTGGTGTGAACAATATGAAATATGTTTTAACAAAAATTGAAAATGGTGTGAAATTATATTAGTTTGAAAAAATAACAGACTTGACAAACTTGTTAAATTTAATATATTTATTGATGAAAATCGTATGATTTCAAAGAGTGTTAGTGTAATTTTATGAAACAAGATTGGAATTGGAATGGGTTTTACAATGTTAAAGTTGACAAACGAAGAAAATGATTTGATTTCAACCAGCATTGCTGTATTTTTATGGAACAAGTTTGAATTACCAAAGTTTATTGATAGACAGGATCACAACGGATTAATATGCAGGGGAATTGGAATTGGGTTTACAATTTTAAAGTAATAAAGTAATGTGGCGTGCAAGCTTATCCCTGGACTAAATTAAGTTGAATTGCCATTGCACTGGATTAAGTTGAACTGCACAGGTTTGTAAACAATATGTCATTTCACTGTAAAGCTGGATTTTGAAACACAATACTATAGGTTTTTTTCGGTTTCTGTCAATGTCTTTTTTCTTCATAAAACGTTTGGCCGAGCATTCAAGTTTGGCAGCTGCTACCGAGAATATAATACACGAAGCAAATTATTTAATTTACTAGAAAATTTGAATGTATTAAGTTGAAAGCTATTATTATTTCAAAAGAATCACAAATTTGTTGAGGCTCCATAATCGTACGATGTTTCATAAACAATAATTAATTTGTCTCTTGATCGATCAAGAGCTTAATTCATCTGCACCAATCCCCTTATTTCAATTTGAAGGCATTTCATGCATTAAATTCATAGAAGTTTCTACATCTTCTTCTTCTCCTTTGAATCAATGCTCTTCTCCCCCGAAATAAAGGGCAGAATCCTGCGAATAACACTTTCATCGAATTTCTTGTAATGCTTTTTGAATTCCTGCTCGACACTTAAAGCATGTCTATCTACATGATCCCCATAATTGTTGTACAAAGCAGGAATTGTGATGACAGCCAGGACAACTGTGTGATGTATGCAAAACAAAACAGGTTAACCAATAAAACAAGACAATATGCAAAACAAAACAGGTTAACCAATAAAACAAGATAAAAGACGGGCAAAGCACCCAGCAACCAAAAAAACTAGTTAGATATGAGAGAAGAAAGTGTTTGAGTAAAGTTCAGAATAAATGTTTTATCCAAACTTACTGATGTACACAAGCGTGATGAGGTCAAACCGACTACTGACAACTGAGAAGAGCCATAAGCAGACAACCACCTACAAGGAACACCAAATTAATTTGCATAAGCCAAACCACAAATATCTTCATATTCTAACAAACTGTCCCGATGCTTTTACCTTCGCAAAAAGGCTGAAATCTTTGCCGAGGGCAATATCATGTGCAGCTACAAGTGTATGGTTAATCCTAAGGCGAACAGATGCAGCAGTACTGTTCACCATTTCTTC
>CBVK0100502012.1:0-11071 GCA_900067695.1 Picea abies | reverse complement strand
TAATAGAGAAAACATAATATTATATTATGTTTTCTCTATTAAACCCACCATGAGGGTGGGGGTGGGAGGTTTAATAGAGAAAACATAGTATTATATTATGGTTTCTCTATTAAACCTCCCATGAGGGTGGGGGTGGGGGGTTTATATTCATTAGTATTCCCTGAATAAAGATGAACAATATAAGTGCACAGTTTTATTATATTATGCATGAAACTATATAATTTATAGTATTCAACTTTCTGATGTTAAGTTAAATTCCTTAAGTTTTTAGGACCAATCCAATAAATAATCAAAGGTAGATTTTCAAATGGGAGTAACTTATATTGATCTATAAACTGTATTGATCTATAAACTGTCTTGGATATTCTATAGGATAGTTCATCACAACAGGTCTAACAAAATACTGAAATCTTTACTGTGAAGGTTCATTTTCTCTAGATCTCATATTCTTTAATTAATGGTTTTCTGCTTAAAATTTATGAAATAGATGAAATGCGGAAAATAGAGAACNTACTGCAATCTTTCCTGTGACGGTTCATTTTCTCTAGATCTCATATTCTTTAATTAATGGTTTTCTGCTTAAAATTTATGAAATAGATGAAATGCGGAAAATAGAGAACACAAATAAATATTCACACACCATCCACAATTAAACACAATATATAACTTGGGAAACCCAATACAAGAGAAAAACCCAACTATAAGGTGAGGTCGTTTTTCTCTCTTTTCTTCAAATGAAAGTACAAAGAAAGATGTGCTCTCTGTGGAGTTTCCTTTGACATTGTGGCATGTATGGCTGCTACAGAATCTCTCCTCCTCTATTATGCTCTCAAAATAATACTCCTAGGTGCTTTTCTCAACTATGGAACAAATACATTGCTAAAGAATGGAACCCCTTCTCCTCCTAGCGGTCTGGTATTTAACATAGCCTGATATCCATCCAGGGGTAGGGTTTTGACTTCCTGAATGCTCAATTGTGATAATTTTTTGGACCTTCTAGAATCTTATTGAAAGTCCACATGTGGATATCCCCATATGAGTGAGTAATGAGGGCTTATGTAGCATCTTCTCTTACCATGGTGGTAAGCACGGTAGGTCAACTTGTGGGATGCATAACTTTTGCATATGAACTCCAATTGAGGCATGGTTTGCACTACTAGAAAATTCTTGGAGTGTAGAAAATTTTCAATGGTATGTGTGCAAGTTCCAAACACTGTAACCCAAAAAACATTCATTTGTTTCCTCAAAATGGCTCCGAAAGGTTTTGTACCCCAATTTTCCAAACTGGGACATGTCACTAAAATGAACCTACAAGCGTATTCCTCTAATTTTTCCCCTCTAAAAGCATCAAGATAGATGAAAAATAATATAATGGTCCAATCTGGATCATGTATAGTGATCATAACAATACCTTCAACGATTAAGTAAAATGGAAGAAGCTCCTTCAACATCAATATCCAATAATCAAATCCACAACTAGCTATGGGGGATATGAGCACTCTCTTCCCAATTAATTCACTCAACCCTTGAGTTGAAGTCCCATTTAGGAAAAAATCACTAGTACCGTTCTAGCTTTCTCTCTCAAATTATAAAACTTATCAATCCACAATCTTAATAGCTCTAGCCAATTCCTTAAGGCCTCATCCACAAGTCTTCTTAATCTCCCAATATATATTTTGAGTTCAGAGAGGAATGCATGAATCCCCCAAATCATCTTTCTCATCTCTATTTATCATTATATCATACACATCCATATAATACTAGCACATGCATGTAATCCTCTAAAAATATCCAAATGACTAATTATATGAAAGTTCACCTAACTTTGTCTATAAACAAACTTGCACATATTTAATTAAATGTTTAATCACTAGATGCACATATTTACCTAAATGTTTATTTATTAAATATTTAATTACTATATGCACACAATGAACTCATCACACACACACACACAAAAAAAAACAAACACTTTTAATATAATAGTACTAGTATGAAAATGCAAGATGCACATGTGTAGCCACCACATGACATTGCATGTGCAGTAATGCTAAACTGTAAATCCAATGCCGTACATGATTTCCATAATGAAAGATGAAGAAACAAGTCAACATACCCCTAATATTCTACATTTCTTTTTATTTCATGAATACAAGTGCACATATACTTAATAGAATGATGAAGCCATGCAATACACACACAATTCACAACCACTTCTATCATATTCTACCATTCATAGCCACCAGCAATCCACCACTAGTGCTCGAATGTTTTCAATATGCATGGTATAGGTCCCTCTATTGAGACTAGTTTTTTATGTCTAACTTCATTGTACGGTGTTAAAACTCATCACATGCATTGACCGCAATACAATCATCACAACTCCTAGGAAGTCACATCACAACCCCAAGAAAGTGTGAGTAAAACATTATCACTCCCCTTGACTTCTAGTAAATTATGTTTCCTCATTCCCCCCCCTCCCAAAATCCCCAAGGTTACTCATGAGATGATAGTATATTGTATAAAACTAGTAATAACATCATATCCTATTCCCAATCCGTATTATGATATTTATTGAGATTATTTGTGGGTATAGGATCCCATGAGATATATAATTGGACAAGGCCACCATTTCCATGGAGTGGCTATCATGTCAAGCTCTTTCTCGCATCGTAACAATAAGGCATTAAATCATATCATGTATTTTTTTTTCCCATGTGGTTCACGACACTGAATATCGGTGCTCACTACATCCACGGATACCCCCCCCAAAAAACAATCCATGAGAGAACATGGGGAGGATGAACATTTTCAAAATATAAGGGTCTCAACAACAAGAGCATCTTATAGACCCATTTAAGGGAACAACATGTCACTCACAAGGAAAAGAACCTGGGTGGGGAGGGTAACAATCATTCCTCTCAACCACCCAAGCTACATCCAATGGAAAGAAGCATGTATTTAACTATAAATATGATGTATTAAATCACCAATCGCGTGTATGCAATCATTTTTACCTCATTAATTTCATATGGCTAGAACAAATCACATCGATCCAATGTAACTAGCATTAACAACATTTATCAAATCTTAGAGTATACCATCCAAAAAAACATGAACATTCATCTTGTCAACACATGCATATCTTACTCATAGTTAACTTTGGTGCAATAGTTTGATCATGCATATGCTAGACATCAAGATCCAATCATCATAATTATTGTGGCAATGTGCATCATATTCAAAACTAAATTTTATCAGTTATAAGATCACACCATCATAATATGGTAAATATTTTAGTTTCAAAGCAACAATTTCTATTCATGCATGTTCATGTCTATGCATAAGTCATAAACAACATAGATACCAACATATCATAACTACTCATTTATAAAAATAACCAACCATAAAGATGCATCTCTTTCCATAAAAATAAGAAACCAATCCAGAGATATCATCTTATGTACCCACTGAACATCAAATCTCAAAAGAGTGTTATCGCAAATAGAGAATCCAAGTCATATCATGTTGAGTTCACAAGTTAAACTAATTATCTATGAAATTTCAAGTCATTCAATCAACAACATAAGGCATCTCAATACATTATAAACATACACCGGTCATGATTTCATATTGCATAGATGTGAGTCATATATATTTGGTTATATACACATGTCATGTGATCTAACAAGTATAATCAACTTAGAATCAATGTTTCATTAAATTTGGATTAATAAGGAAAAATCTAGACTATAAAACTATGAATTTTGATTATGAAAGTGTTAATATCAACAACTTTTTATTCCAAAACTATGATTTTCGGTTCCAAAATGTGAATTTTGAAATACAAAAGTGTTATTTTGATTCCAAGTGTGTGAATTTTGATTCCAAAAGTGTCAATATCTAATTGATATAATGCGTAGTTAGATTTCAATATTTTGATTTTTTTTCTTAACGTGTATATAATATCTAAATCCAATAATAATGTAAAGTTATCAACGTATTATTTTTACATGTGCATGCATAATATCACTATGACACCCATTGCTAAATACATAAATATTGAAGAGATGCAATAAAATAAAAATAAGCAACAACCATCATTGTATTCTAGAGTTGTGTTTTTCAATAAATATTTAAGGCAAGATCACTCAAATAAAGTCTCATTCGTCAACATCACACCCACTCTCAACATTATGCTACACATATTCTTGTTGTGCCTTAATATATGCCCTTGATGACCATGCCCATATGATGCTATTAACATCAATGAACATAGTTTCTTTGAACCAACAACACATTGTTTTTTTTTATCTAAACAAATTTTATACAAACATGCGTTAACCTTTGATGTTCCAATTGGCTTCCAATACTTAACCTTGACTTTGTAAGACTCAATAGTAGCATTTGAATCTTGGTAAACACTTCTCTTTTCCATACCCAACCATATCATACAATTTTGATCTGGTGATTGTATCATTTAGAGTGAATGGATCTCTAGGCTTGTTACATATAGGTACACCGTAGTAATCCTCAATTATGGGGACATTTCCCCTCAAGTATGCTTCCATAACTTCATGTGAGGACTTTATAGGAGCATTATTTCTTATTTCCTACACTATGGATGGCCATAAATTAGTTGTTAAGTGCTTAACACTTTGAAAGGGAGAGTGCAACGCTTTATATATAATCTCCCAATAATTTATCTTAGGATGCCAATATTGTTCCCCTCTCTTCAATCCTTTTCTTCCTGAATGAAATACATGTTTCTAATCATTTTTTTTGCAATTCCATCCATAACAGAAGGTATCCTTACCTTTGGTTTTAACTGTTGAGGCCACCCCATTGGTAACTATGCATTTCCATCAAGAGAACAATGCTACATATTAATAGGAGGTGACCACTTTTCATCTTGAAGTGAGGCTTTTTATTTCATAACTGGCTTGTCATCAATGAGGTGGAATTTGAAGAACTAACATCCTTTGATACTAGTGATCTTGGAGTCACCATCCAAAATTTGAGGTTTTGTAAATCTCTTGAAGTCCAAAAATTCATGACTTAAATATGGGAATATGAATTGTGATCTTCACATGCCCTATAAGTGTCCATCATTTATGACAGTGAAAATATATTTTTTCATATTAATTTAGCTGATAACCTCCCATAAGTTCCAACAATGTCTTCATGTGTGTGTCCCACATTTAGGAATCCAACTTCAACAATGTCAAACACCCTCCTTAATGTTAAAAGGGATAAACAAGCAAACATATAGCAATTTTTGTTATCACCTGCACAATTGACAATTTTTTATTTGACTTGAAATTTTTTGTATTATCAACATTTATCTCATGTGCTTGCATATCATATTGCTTATAGATAAAACATTATTGTAATAGAGCTTCATGCAATGGGTTCTTTAATGTTCTCTTTTGTAAAACAAATCCCCATTTTGATCCACCGTTTGTTCTTCAAGATCTTTTAGACATTTAGTCAATGAAGTCACGATGAAATTTGAACCCATCTCCAAAAAGGAAAGTTTGAAGTGGCTAAAGCCCCTAGTTTTGTGTTCATGTGTAAGCATACTAGTCAAAGAAATGGGAAGACTCATGACATTACTAATAACCTTTTCCTTCTTACCCAACCTTGGTATAGAAGCAACTTGCAATATAATGATTATGGATTGTCTGAACTACTCACAATCATTCTACTCTGGTTGGATTAGTGGTGGCCCTAATATTTTCCATGATTGAACTACATTCATTACACCTTGAAAAGAAGTTTTTTTATCTGATTGCAACAATTGGAAATTGATTTATCATTACTTTGTTGAAATTGGATTGCAACATTGGAGAAAGACCAATCCATTAGATATCATCATTATCCATCTTGCGAAGTGAACCCTGGGACATATTAGATGAAAATAATTTGAGAGGTGCCATTGTTTCATATTTACTTATTGAACATGTTAGTTATGGAGTCTTATCTGAATTTTACTCCACAATCTTATTAATATTGGCTACTATTGTAACATATTCAATCTAGATTTTTCATTCTACTATTAATTGATCTACACCCCTGGGGGAACCATTTATAAACATATTATTATATTGGTAGACAACGATTTTTTTTCATAACATTTAAGGCATGCAATTTGACATACATCTATTGTTTTGAACTTCATTATAAGTAGAGTTCTCTTTTTTTTTCTCCTTGTCTGGAAATAGGGGCATTTGATGCCAAAGAAGTTAATACGAAGTCTCTTTTTGAATTTTCATTCATGAGATGCACCCTATTCTTACCCTCAACCATTAAATCAAATTGAGTATTTTAAATTAAAAAAAAAAAATACAAGAAAAAAGCAATGCCCATTTTTTCATATAATGCACTTTCATCAAATGTTTCTAAAGATATTGTTCTCAATTTCCTTTTAGAATATGCACTCCTAATTTAGTGTTTTACAAGATTATATGGCATTCTTGTCATAATTTTTATATCAATAAAATCTATATTATACATAAGTGGATATGCCATCTGTAGAGGACATGCTTCAAATAGTTATGGGTTCCTTTGCATTTTTTTTAATATCACATATAAAGGGGTATCATTAAAGGGTCAATCAAGTAGTTTGTAGGCCATCTTCAAAGAGAACCTTATGATAAGAAACATTTCTCACAATGGAAAAATACTTTCTAAATTAAAACTCCAAATTCATTACCAATGGTGCAAAGTGCGCCACCTCTCCCTCCAAAACATTTGAAATTATTCCCCTAGTAATGTAATTTGGTTGTGAAGAACATTGATGAACTAGTTTCGCCTTTTCTCCCATGAACTTAATGTTGTGATTTTGGTTCATTCATATCATTAAACCTTGAAATTGCTTAATGATTTCAACATTTAAGAATGAACTTGTATTCAAATCCACCATTTTTTAATTGGCCAAGACCCAAGGCTACTAAGTTGTAACTTTGACGAGTAAATGTCACAAAGAAACACTAGTTCCTTCAACAACACACTGAATGAGAAAGACGCCAAGATATTCCCTTCAATAGAATCATTTTCATCTACATTTGTCACAATACCTATGTCAATGAAAAATCCATGATATGAATATCTATAACAATCTAACTTTTGTAAGAAGAAAATAAAACCTACATTTATGTAGAATATTTTTGTCTCAAATATTAGAATTGAAACCAGTTATCTCCTTCAACTCAACAGGTTGTAGAGAGTAGTCAATGTGGTTTAAAATTTGTGATGCATGGTCAATTTCATTGTTGTGCAATTGATTTCTACTTGGGAAGGTTGTTCCTTCAACAAATTTTAATCCATTAAAAACTAGGTTCACATGGTGTTCATAACCTAACATTCCAAAATAAATTTTTTCTAATCTACAATGACAAAGATACATTCTACTAAAATATACATAAATTAATTAAAGTCAATATAGATAAACGATATTCTACAAAAACAAATATAATCAAGATTAACATAAATGAACATAAACCCATATTAATATCATAATTTAATCTAAATTATCTAAGTTAATGCGCTCTTTCATATTGTTGTGCAATTTTTACAAAATAATTTCATAACATTTTAACGTTAAATTGAATAAATATATACAAATTTTATACAAGTAATGATAATAAATTGTATCTTCTAGATGGGTGATAAGGACATGCAATAACTACTCTATAACAACACCAACAACTCATAATGAAAATTATGAGAAAAAATATGCTCAGATGATGGTTTATTCATACTCCACATGAAAAAAATTGATGATGATAATGAATATAGTCATAGAAGAACCAAACATCTGCTAATGATGAATACAAGAATACCTCAAAATCAATAGTTCTACATGAACACTTGAAAGAAAAGACATAGAATATTTTTGAATACTTGAGTAATATGGACATATGAGTGATCAACTTGAAGTATAAAAAAGGGTCGAATGACCCTTGCCAAAGATATCCCTTGATGAAACTACCATGATAGAGAAAGGGTCGACCAACCCTTCCCTAGGTTCCCCTCGACGATAATACTATACTTGAGAAAAAAATGACCTACCATTTAGTGGGCTACCCAAAATTAGAATAATATGCTCCAGGAATGGTTGGTCATCCCTTCTTCATTCTCCCCCTCGACGAGAATACTATACTTGAGGAAGGATCAATCAACCTTTTCTCAAGTTCCCCCTCGGCAAAAATAATTTGCTAGAAGAAGGTTCAGTCGACCCTTCCCTATGTTCCTCCTCAATGAGTGTACTATGATTGAGACACACCTTTTTATTATCCTCAACCATTGATTGAAATGGAATTTTAGAAAAAGAATCATTTTCGGAACAAAATTTAGTGCCCATTTTTACAAAGAATGCACTTTCACCAAATGTTTCTACAAATATTACACTTGACTTCCTTTTAGAAGATACACACTTAATTTATAATTTTACTAGATTTTATAGTCTTGTTTTCATAATTTATATTGACACAATCTACATTATCCATGGGTATATACAATACATCATCTACATAGGACATGCTTCAAATATTTCCAATAAGTTGACACTAGGTTTGTTTGCATTTTTTAAATAATAGATCTAAAGGGACATGACTAAGGTCAAGAAATAAGTTTGTAGGACATCTTCAAAGATAACGTTTTGAGAAGAAACAATTTTCACAATGGAAGAATACTTTATGGATTAAAACTCCAAATACTATTGTGGAGGAAGAGTCGATCGACATTTTCCTAAGCTACCCCTGAATGTGAATATTCTATTGGAGGAAAGGTCGGTAAGAAATTCATTGGGATCCATTTGAAGCGATTATTGTGTTGGAATAAGGGTCCATTGACCCTTCTTGGGCTTGCCAAAGACGAGAGTACTATGATGGAGGAAGGTTCAATTGACCCTTCCATGGACTCTCCCTTGATGAGAATAATATATTAGAAAAATGTTCCAAAAATTGTTCCCAAGGCTTGCCTCGATGATAATATTCAAATGGAGAAAGGGTATGTCGATCCTTCCTTGGGATGATAATACCAAGTTGGAGGAAGTGTCATCCAACTATTCCTTAGGATCCCCTTGATGATAATTCTATGTTGGAGGAAGGATCAACCAACACTTCTTCAGGTTTCCCTTGACAAACAATTATGATGGAGGAAGGATCGATCAAACATTCTCTGGGATACCCCTTGATGAAGAGTTGAACAACCATTTCTCTATCTCACTCACACTAGGGATATTATCTTGGAGGATTCAATGTTGTCTAAAGGATCGAAAGACCCATCTAGGTGTCGTCATTTGATAGTAATACTATTCTAGAGGAAGGATCGATCAACCCTTGCATAGGATTTCTCTCGATGAAAATTATATGTTGGAGGAAGGGTTGGCTGACTCTTTCCCTAGCTCACCCTAGATGAGAACAATATGCTAGATGAGGGGTTGAATAGACCTTCATTGAAAAAAATCTCTACAAGAATACTACAGTCAAAAGGAATACTATGCTTGAGGAAGGGTCAGATTACCCTTTCATTGGCTCACTCATGCCAGATATATTATGCTAGAGGAAGAGTTGTTCGACCCTTTTCCTGGCTCACCCTCAAAAAGAATGATATTTTATATGAAGGTTCGTTCAACCTTTCCCTAGAAAACCCCTCTATGATAATTCTATTTTGGAGGAAGGGTCAACCAACCCTTTCCCTGGCTCATCATCAATGGGAATACTATTTTAGAAGAAGGGTCAAATGACCATTCCCTTATCTTTCTCACACCTAGGGTACTATGATGGAGGAAGAGTCGGTTCACAATTTTTGTGGCTCGCTCTCAATGGGAATATTATACTCGAGGAAGTATCAATCGATTATTTTGAATGTGTCCCTTCATCAAGAATATTGATGTGGAGGAAGGATTAGTTGACCCTACCCTAGGTTATGTTGATGTTTTAGTGTATGTGGGAGGATATTTCCCTCCTATATGACCTTTCTTAGATGCGTTGAAGATTCTGGAAGCAATAGATCCATTGGACAGATGTTGAAATATCGTAGAATAGAAATTGGCCCAGAAGAATAAAGTATAATGAAAAGACACCTTCCCAAAAGAGAAGTTGGCCCAAATAGAAGGAAAGGAAGACTATAAATAAGGAGGCACCTTAGCTCATTTTTTCACTCACTCACACTCTCTCATCTACACAAAATCAAGCCGCAGTTTTGGAGAAGGTGATGCAACTGCTACAGTGACTCAGTTTCTTCTTGTTCAGTATTTTGGTATCTCTCTCTTGTGTGCTACTCCTTGAGGAGGTGCGTTACATTGGTATGGTGTTGTTGTTGCAGTTGTGGTGGTATTTATGGTTGATCTAGCCTTTGTTTTAGGTTTTATTTGATTGGACTTTCTTTGTGAACAAAATCTGTTTAAGAAAGGTTGTTGGGTTTTTCCCCCATTTGGGGTTTTCCCGGGATAAATATCTTGTGTTATTTTTGTCTCTTTTTTAGGCTGCTACTGCTCAGTACATGATATATATATGTTAATGGTAATGAATTAAAAATAACAAAAGTAAAAATAATGCTCTGTAAATAAGGAAAATATAATATGGTATCAGAGCTGGTTACCTTCAGAACAGTTTAACCACTGGAAGGAAGATCGTTACAACAACATCTTACAACACCTTGCAACTACAATATTTTTTCAAGCTCATTGAGCTCTATCCAAAGGTCATTGAAGATAATTCCTTCACAGAGTAGTGTGCCCTAACCTAGCGCACCCCCTAAAACCTTCATCGTACAGTTTGGTGAAGTTTGAAAATTTTAGGTTTTTCAGTGCTAGGGTTTTTTCCAGCGAAAAATGTCGACCGACATGAGAGTTGAAGATATATTGGATGGAGTAGATAAATTCATATCTTGGAAGAAATGATTTCTCCTCATTCTAGAATATAATTAATTATTAGATCATATCAAGCATATGCTTCTAGAACCAGAAGAAGAAGATGCTAAAGCAAAGTTTAGGAAGAATGAAGTCAAGGCCAAGAGGATCTTGACAGACACAATAAAGGATCATATGATACCTAATGTATCA
>CBVK0100502011.1:0-10493 GCA_900067695.1 Picea abies | reverse complement strand
CGTCAATAGTCTAGTCGGTTCGAAAAAGGGATAAACTAGCACCGATTAGAAGTCAATTCAAAACCATTTTAACGAGTGTGAAAAGGACAATATCACTCGGCCATTTTGTCAATTTTAAAGAGTCTGAAAAAAGCTTAACTATGGACTCCGACAGGAATGTTCTTTTGGACCTTTTAACGAGTGTGAAAGAATAAGGTCACTCGGCAATCTTTTCAATTTTAGGGAGTCTGAAAAGAGATTAACTATGGACTCTGGGGGGGTTTCTTTTTCATAAATTTAGTCCCTCAGGCCCGAAAAAGGAATAAAATTATACCTGAGGATACTCTTCTAAAGAATCGAAATTCGATAGAGTATTCCTTTGTTCGTACAGTTGACCTTCCGAACCAAAAAAGGGGTAAACTACTGCCGGACAGACGTGACTTCAAATTTCAGTTTAATGAGCGTGAAGGGTCACAAGAGCGCTCGGAAATCTTTTCATGTTTAAAGGGTCTGAAAAGGGATTAAAAGGAGACCCATTTAAGGAATGTTCTTCTGGACCAATTTAACGAGTGTGAAGAAACAAGGTCACTCGACAATCTTTTCATATTTAAGGAGTCTGAAAAGGGCTTAAAGAAGACTCCATAATGGTTACTTTTCTCAGTTAATCCGGATGAGATCGAAAAGCATAAATACAGTCTCGCTAGATGTTTCTTTTGGGTCTCAAAGAGAGCTTCAAAAAAAACAAAGGTAGCCCATGATCGACACTTTTTGGGTCGATGTCAGGTATCGCTTCGTAAGACCAGGCAAAAACGTCGCGCAATTCTTTGAAAAGATCCGTGTAAATATGAATCTCTTTGGGGGAGAAATCCACTCCGACGAAGACATTCTCCATGACACCAGGGTTTCAGGAGATGTTAATAGGTATCATGGCAGTGATAGTCGCCATATTTCCCTCAGCATAAATATCCTGTGCAGCTAAGAGGTTGATGGGACAAGGCTGATCTCCCATCATGGTGATAGTGAATTCTCCTGCCTCGATTCGGTGTAACTCTGGGAGGAAATATGATATGTGATGAATATCTTCCTAGGGTTTGTCCAGACTAGTCATTGCTTTGATTATTGCTTCGTCAGAAGGAAAGACTAAATATAATGAATCGATGTTGGCAAGAGAATCCTGAGCCCAGATAGGCTCCAGGAGTGGATCCAACTCTTGTGCAGGAATCAGATCAGGAGTAGCTGAAGCTTGCTGGAACAAAGAGTACGCTACTTCAGTAGATGACAAGGGCGTAGACATGCCCGCATGCCCCATCGCATCCATCATTTCTGATGGGGAAGGAAGAAGCCACGGATCCTGAAAGTAAGTCGTGCGGAACAACGAAACATGGAAAATCTTAGCCTTGTGGTGGTTCGATATAAACTTGACATCACCATGAGGAGGTGGGTAATCGAAAGTACCCATCAAATATGGGCACAAACCAACTCCTATGTTGACGACACCAGCTTGAGGATTATCTACCATGGGAACCGTGGATGCCCCCAAGGCTGGGTCAGGTCGAGAGAAGGACAACTGATCAATAGTCACTATCCGGCCTTCATGTGGAAACAATAGGACTCGGAAGATTGTAGCAACCACTGCTTGCATTGCATAAGTCCAACTATGAGATAACAATAGATTGTAGTCGATGGGGGCATCAACTACCTCTAATTCGACGCACACGGTCTTCCCCCCTAACTGTACTGGGAAAGAAGGGATAATGCCATGCGATCGTAAAGAACGACCATCAAACGCAGTGAGGAGAGTAGGTGACGGAGACAACTCAGGTTGACCAATGGCTTTCCAACATGCTAACAACATAATGCAAGTCGAAGCGACCTCGTCTACCACCGTGCGGAAGATATTCCATGTAAAAAATTTCGTGGGGTGAGCCACTACTATCTGAAACGCGACGTGGTAAGGCAAATGAGGTTTCAAGTCAGTCGTATCTAACATGATAGTACCCAGGTTACAAGTCTCAGTAGAGCCTAAAGCAGTCAACAAGGCTTTTCTCTGAGCAGGGCAACTTTGGAGGACCTCCAAAGAGGACATAGCACAAGGGGTTTGTGATAAATCTTCCACCACAGAGTAGTTCTGGGCGGCCCTTGCATTTGGATTGTGAGAAGCCCTCTTGAATGCACCTTTTGGAATGCACATCATTGTTTCACCCAACGTCTTCTCAATATGTAGAGGAAGAGATGGGATCTCGGCTTCTTTTCCCTTTTCAGGAGCACTTGGTTTGTTATAATCGTGAGCTCTAGTCATTATGAAAGCATCACTTTTCACCATATATACGTTCACGGCGGATGAATTGTTTGGGGGAGGGCAGTTTTCTTGGCTGCCCCCTTCGCCACTTGTAGAGGCTTGAGTCAAATTTTTCCCATGCTGAAAGGGATTAGTCAACATAGCTTGTTGTTGTTGCATGACAAACTTCTTGGCCTCCACAAGTCGAGGGCATAGATGGGTTGGGTGGTCTTCCGCACATAAATTGCACGGATACCTCGCCTTTCTCTTTTCTGTGGTGCCCTCGCCAGCATTATCATTTGGTTTTTTATCCCCCTTACTCTTCCTGCATTGTTTTTTCTTCCCCTCGGGTTGCTGGTTGGCCTTTGGGTTAGCCGTCTTCATGGAGTGTACTTCCGAAATTTGAGTAGGAGGAGCAGCCAAAGCAGTAGTCTGGCTGGCCGCTGAGTGTTGTATCGATAACCGCTGCAATTGTTTTGTTAATTGCTCAGCGGGCTTGGTTTGTGCCGAACCAACTATACCATCGGCATGTGGTCCAGCTCTCTATCTGGTTTTGTCCAAAATCGATCGTGGTGCATCTGGCAGGATGTTGTACAGTAAACCAGACTGAGAATAGATAAGCTCAAACTGTTGAGCCCTCATGATAGCTTCTTCCTCGGAGAACACCCCTGAAGTTGCGACGTCTTTGGATAACTGCAGAACTAAAGACTTAAGGAACCACTCTAGCAAGAATGCTGGTGGGACGGGTACCTTGATAAGACTCTTTCGGCGTCGCCATTCTCGAATATGATCTGAGATATGGTCCGCTAACGTCTGCTTGAAATTGGCTAGCAACTCTGTGCCGGTGTCATATCTCACAGGTAACTGGAAATGGTTAAGGAAGGGCATCGCCAGTTCGCCAAAAGAGGAATATCCTGAACGATCAAGCTCTATGTACCATTTCGTGGCACTCCCAATAAGAGTGCATTGAAACAATCTCAACTGGACGGAGTCATCTCTCAGTGAGTTAGATGAGCACCGCAAGTGGAAAGTGGTCACGTGATCACCTGGATCTTCGTTAGGCTTAGCCTCAAACTTTGGAATGTCCGAAGCCAACTTCGTTGGAATAGGAGGCCAACGCAGATCGTGATAGATGTTAGGACCACATATTGTACCCTTTTTGCCCATACGTTTTGCCATTATTATACCCTTGATCACCTGTATTTAAACTTATATTATCATTTCATCTGATCATTCCAAGGTATACAATGTCCTTTCTCATTACTATATGTTTAATCTGTTTTGCATGATATTTTACATCACTCTCGTACTTAACTACTGATTAGAAGTGCATAAGTGTCCATAACTGCAGATCAGCATTTGAGGCCTGTGCTGAAACACATAACTGTCCAAGATCGTTGTTGTTGAACTGATGCTGAAACAAAGAGCTGCTACACAGTCCAAGGTCGCATATGCCGAAACACGGAGCTGCTACACAGTCTGACGTCACATATGCTAAAACACGGCGCTGCTACACAGTCCGAGGTCACATATGCCGAAACACGGAGCTGCTACACAGTTCAGGGATGCAGATGCTGAAACACGGAGCTGTCACACAGTTCAGAATTACAGATGCTGAAACACAGAAGGAGACCGCCAGAACCAACGATGCTGAAGCACAAGCCGTTACAGTTAGCGGTCAAGGCTGACACAGTCAAAAGTGCAATTCACGTGGCTGAAACAGCCTATGAATTGTGATGCTGAAACAGCATCAGCAGCGATGAGAAGGAGCTGTTACACCAGCCGTAACAACAATACCTCGTTCAACTCTTGTATTAACATTCGGTTGCGTGAGAATAGGACATCCTCTGCTGATTTAGAAAGAAGATCCGATTTAGGATAGGATTCAGATATGCTTTGTAATGATTGTATCGAAGGGATTTCCTCTTTAAATTCAGGGGAAATCACCATTCGGGTATCCAAGTTTTGATACATTGAAGCAACTCCAGAGAAGCAGGACGTATTCTATTCTTTCAATTTGTAATGTGATAATTCGACAGATGAATATAAAACTACTTTGAGTATCCTTCTCTAGCTCTTTGTTAAGGGGAATCTTGTGAGAAGGCAGGGACCACCTTCATCACAAGATTCACCCATTAGATAGAAGTGTGTTAGTATAATTTCTGTTTACATTTTGTTTAACTGTCGTTTGCTAAAACACTGTTTTAATGAATTCCGCTTTGCTGAAACACTACTGACTCTGTCTTAGTTATTGAATGAAATTTATAATTCTTTTTATCAGCAATCTTGTGTGATGATTTTGTGAGACTAGCAGAGAATTGGTTAAAGGTCCCTGCTCAGACAGAAAGGGATCGAGACATCATACCCTCTGTAGAATTCGTTTATTCCTGCAAGTGTGCTAGAAGAGATTTGGTTAAGAGGTTCTTGCTCAGACAGAAAGGGACTACAACACCTTGTCTTCTGTAGATTTCCTTTGCAAGTGTGCTAGCCAGAGATTTGGTTACAGTGTTCCTTCTCAGACAGAAAGGGACTACAACACCTTGTCTTCTGTAGATTTCCTTTACCCCTGCAAAGTGTGCTAGCCAGAGATTTGGTTAAAGCGTTCCTGCTTAGACAGAAGGGGACTACAACACCTTGTCTTCTATAGGTTTCATTTACCTCTGCAAGTGTGTTAGCCAGGGATTGGATTAAGGGTTCCTACTTAGAAAGGAAAGAACTAAAACATCCTGTTCTCTGTAGACTTTCCTTGGTGTTAGCCAGGAACTGGGTTAGAGATCCCTGCTTAGAAAGAAAGGAATCAGACTGCCCTGTTCTCTGTAGATCTCAACCTCACAAGTGTGCTAAAACAGAAGTAAGGCTCAAGGCTCCTGCTTAGACAGAAAGGAACTAAGTGCTTTGTTTTCTGTTAGATAGAGTTAATTGTTTTCTGCTTTATTGTTTTCATGAAAAGAGTGTTAATGCTAAAGTCTCTGTTTGAGAGTAAGGCTCCTGTTCTCTGATTGCAGAATAGTTGTTCTTTCCCATTGCAAGGTGTTATTTTAATGTAATCCAGGATTCTTAGATTGCTCTTTAAGGAATTTCAATAGGGAGGTTACTTTCCTATGATTTAATTCAGAGCTTCAGTTCATTCAAGCAAGTATAATTAGTATAGATTTCTTTACTACAACACTAAGCTGCTTTTGGAATTGAGCATATACTATGCATGGCTATCTTTGAAACAAAATACTTCCCTGGGTTGATAATTTATGTTTCACTTGGTTGTTTAAAATTAATTAAGCAATTATAGTGACCAACATTTTGGCGCCGTTGCCGGGGAAGATAGCTATAGATTTCAAAAGCACTTGTGATTTATTTTCTTTAGATAAAAAGAATGCATGAAATACCCCAAAGACCCCAAAGATACTAACCCCACAGGTGGCAAGGGAAAAGGAAAAGGAGGAATAAAGACTTTCATAGATGATATTACATCCAAGTCTGAATCTGTTGCCCAACGACCAAATCTTCAAAAACAGAATTCCCAGCCCTCATTTCGAGCATTTTTTGGAACAGGGAAAGAGGTTTGGAGCCCAGAGACAGTCCAGAAGCTAGTAGGAGACATCAAGGACAGAGCAAGTGCAGTAGGAGAACAGACAGAGGAAAACATGGATGAGTATTTGTGTCATGAAGAACGGGTAGATCCTGAAGGAGAGGTAAAAGATGAAAATTATTTTTCTACATTAGGATTTCCTATTGGTGATCTCCCTATAGGAGAAGCCCCCATGAAAAACATCCCACTTTCAGCATTGCCAAATTTTCATGGGTTATCTTCAGAGGATCCTGATGAATTTCTGTTTGAGTTTGATATACTACGTAGAAGTTATGATTATGTTTCTAATGCTCAGAAACTGAAGTTATTTCCAGCAACACTAAAAGGGAATGCACTAAGATGGTTTATGAGCCTTGGAGGCCATGTGATCACAACATGGGACCAAATGAAGCAGAAATTTCTGAACAAGTACCAGGACTACTGCAGAATGAGAGAAAAAAAAGGAGGAGCTATTTAAAATGATGCAGAAAGAAGACGAGAATCTAGAAGACTTTGTAGAGAGGCTTCAATACAATCTACAAAGATCCAGTCATCCCAATGTAAGTAAGGATATCCTCAAAACTATTTTATTAAAAGGGGTAAGGGATGACTCTCTGGATATGTTGAACATGCTTGGGAAAGGGGACATATCTAAGGAACCATATGATGAAATTGTCAATTTATGCAAAAGATGTTCAAGGGGAGCTACAAGAAACAGATTAAACAGCAGGGACACTACATTTTCAAGAGTCCAGAAATCAGCTAGTGGGGGAGCAACAAGAGCAGAGATAGGTAATCTACTTGAAGATTTTAAAACTGAAATGATAAGCTCATTCGCCTCACAAATGGATACCCTGCAGATTAAGAAAAAGCAATCAGAAGCAGAAGCAGCCTTGTCTATCTTTTTCCCTCAATGCAGAGATAAGCACCCAAAAAGAGAATGTCCACTGGACAAGAAACCTATCTTCACTATTTGTGACAAAGATCATGATACCCAGAATTGTCCATCTTTACCAGGAATCAAGGCAGCGTTACAACCAACAGACGAAGAAGCTGAAGCTGTCTATCTAATGACTCAAAGGAGGCAATGGCAACCGCGAGGACAAGGTATGAACCCTAACATGCCATTTGCATCTTCTAATCGTTATTCTTCTTTCAATCAGATGAGTTACCCCTACACTCAAATGCAGTATACTAATCAAATGAACTACCCATCCATGCAACAAACATACCCACCCATGCAACAAACTTACCCACCCATGCAACAAACTTACCCACCCATGCAGCAAACTTACCCACCCATGCAGCAAAATAACCCACCCTTTGTTGATCCCTCAACATGGACCCCTTGGCCTCCACAACAACAACAGCCATATCAAAATCAGTGGAATCAAAATTGGAGAGGACAACAACCTGCCTTTCAAAACCAATTGCCTCAATTCTCACAACCACTCTCCTTGCCAGCAGGTACTCCTCCAAATAATCAAACGATGAGACCCCAGCTACCTGTGCAACCTAACCCCAACCCGAATAATAAAACTGTACAGTGCATTGACATTTATAATCAGCCCACACTTTCCCTCCTCCCTGCACAATGAAATGATATACATCTTCGTTCTGGGAGAGTAGTGGAACCTACCACAGCTGATGTTACCTCTCATGACAGAGAGGAAACACAGGAGCATGATGCACCTGAAAAGGTACAATCATCCTCCAGCAATGCTGCTAAAACAACACCATTTATTGAGCGTTTAGCCTTAACCAAAACGCCTGAACTGCCAGCCTTTAATCTTTTAGGGGAATTACATAATTTATATGTTAAAATTCCTCTACTTCAAGCACTCCACAACGTACCTATCTATGCTAGGACAATGAGAGATATCTGTGTCAACAAGCCTGGTAGGAAAACCAAAGATCCCCTTACAGTCCATGTTATGGGAGATCTGTCTGCATTAATGTCAGGCAAGACTCCTCCAGTCAAATATGGCGATCCTGGCCACCCTACCGTCACTGTACAAGTTGGAAAAACCATAATCCCTCGTGTCCTAGTAGACCTTGGTGCAGCAATCAATATCATGACTTTAGAAACTTTACAACTGCTACAATTACAAGATAAAGTCAGAGAGACCCCCACTATCCTAGAATTGGCTGATTGATCCACAATTAAACCAGAAGGATTCATTGAAGACCTCAGCATCTCTGTGGAATCCTGGAATTATCCAGTCGATTTTACAGTGTTGCAGCCCAAGACAAAGTTGGGGGGCCACCCCCTAATCCTGGGAAGACCATGGTTAGCTACAGCTGATGCTTTTATCAACTGTCGATCAGGGTCAATGACGATTTCAAACGGTTATGAAACGAAGCAGCTCACACTTTATCCTCATGCTACACCTTTGGCTAGTAATGATAGTTCCAGTTGGGTAGACTTTGAGGATCAACCCACTCAACCTCTTCTGACTATCGAACAAGCTTTAAGTCTGAAAGACTCTACTGAGGATGAAATCATCAATAATTTTATTTGCGATCCCTCCTCTGTTACTCCACACATTTATAAGAAATTAATTGCACTGTTGGACTCTGATAATCAAGGAAACCTCATTACAGAAAGCCCACCTCAAACACCTAAAACCATCTCGTCCAAAAGCATACCGGTTGAAATTGAACCTGGCAAAACGTTAAATATAAACCCTCATTTAACAGATGCTAAAACACAACAGTTGATGAAGTTACTTCGGGAAAACAAAGAAGCATTTGCATGGGATTACACAGACATGAAGGGAATCTCCCCTGACCTTTGTACTCATAGAATATACATTAAGGAAGATTGTCGACCAATCTATCAACCCCAGCGATGAATGAACCCAAACTTAAAAGAAATCCTGAAGGAAGAACTTAAAAAATTACTTAATGCAGGGTTTATTTATCCAATATTAGACAGTGAATGGGTGTCCCCATTGGTAATAGTTCCTAAAAAGAATGGGAAATGGAGAGTGTGTGTAGATTACAGAGCTTTAAATAAAGCCACTCAGAAAGACCACTTTCCACTACCATTCATTGATCAAGTTTTAGATAGTTTGTCAGGGAAGAAATTTTTCTCTTTATTAGATGGTTTCAGTGGGTACAACCAGATTAAAATTGCACCTCAAGATCAAGATAAAACCACCTTCACCAGCCCTTGGGGAACCTTTGCTTATAGAGTCATTCCATTTGGACTATGTAATGCACCAGCAACCTTCCAAAGGGCATTTTTAGGAATTTTCTCTGATATGATTAATGACTCTATGGAAATATTTATGGATGACTTTACCCCTTATGGTGTTNNGTTTCTTTTCAGGAAGCACTGGAAAACCTTGAGAAGGTACTTAAAAGATGCATACAAGCCCAACTTTTCTTAAGTACTGAAAAATGCCATATGATGATGAGTGAAGGAGTAGTGCTTGGACATTTTATCTCATCTCAAGGAATCCAGGTAGACCCATCCAAAATACAAGTCATTAAGGACCTTCCTACTCCCAAGACCCAAACAGAGGTAAGAAGCTTTATAGGACATGCCGGATACTACAGAAGATTTATTAAGAACTTTTCCAAAATAGCTTCTCCCCTGTTTGTTTTACTGATGAAAAATGATGAATTTAATTGGACTAATTTCTGTGAAGAAGCATTTAAAACACTTAAACATCAGGTATCCACAACCCCTATCCTTAGAGGACCCGATTGGACACTCCCCTTTCACATATCCTCCGATGCTTCAGACACTGCTATAGGAGCTGTCTTGGGACAGGAAGAAGATCACCTCCCTTATGCTATATATTTCATCAGTAAGAACATGTCCCCTGCTGAACTTAATTATACAGTCACAGAGAAGGAATTCTTAGCAGTAATTTATGCAATTAATAAATTTAAACATTACATTACTGGCTATTCTACTTTTGTCCATACTGATCACTCAACTATAAAGTACTTAATGAATAAACCTATCACAAATGCTAGAGTCACCAGATGGCTACTCTTATTGCAAGAATTTGATATCACAATTGTAGATAGGCCAGGACAAGAGAATGTAGTTGCCGATTTCCTTTCTCGATTGACAATCAATGATGATAACCCAGTGGACGATTCCTTTCCTGATGAATATTTATTTCCAGTTTCTTCTCACTCACCTTGGTATGTAGATATTGCTAATTATTTAGTTGCAGGGAAGTTACCATCACACCTATCCTACCGAGAGAAGAAAAGTATAGTTCATCAAAGTGCTTGGTACAGTTGGATAAGTGGGTACCTTTTTCATACAGGAGCTGATCAAGAAATCCGAAGGTGCGTTTGAGAAGATGAGGTATATGATATATTGAAAGCTTGTCATGATGACCCTTGTGGAGGGCATTTTGCTGACAAAAGAACAACATATAAAATTCTTAGGATGAGGTACTATTGGCCCTCACTCTTCAAAGATGCAAGGAAATATGTCAAGGCTTGTGATAGCTTCCAAAAAGTAGGCCAACCTAATCATAGAGATGAAATGCCATTAAACCCCCAGGTAGTACTTGAACCATTTGAAAGATGGGCCTTAGATTTCATAAGACCCATCAACCCTCCATCCAATCAAAAAGTTTATATACTGGTCTACACAGAATATATGACTAAATGGGTGGAAGCCAAGGCACTCCACAGAGC
>CBVK0100502009.1:332-11073 GCA_900067695.1 Picea abies | reverse complement strand
CTCTTCCGATCTCACTTATTGATGATTACTCTCATAAGACTTGGGGTTTATTTCTTGAAATCAAAAGACAAAGTACTTGGAAAGTTCAAGGAATTCAAAGCCTTGGTATAGAACCTCTCCGAAAGAAAAATCAAGATACTCAGGTCAGATAATGGAGGAGAGTACACCTCAAATAAATTTGGAAGCTTTTACAAAGATGTTTGGATTAAGAGGGATCTCACCAATCCCTATAATCCTCAAAAAAATGGTGTAGTAGAAAGAAAGAATAGAACAATTATGGAAGCAGTAAAGACTATGAAAGAAAGAATAGAACAATTATGGAAGCAGTAAAGACTATGATTCATGATCAATATCATCCAATGCACTTATAGGTTGAAGCAACAAGAATAACAATTTGTGTCCAAAATAGATTATCCCATAGTGCACTTGGATTCAAAACCCCCGAAGAAATGTTCAACAGAAAGAAGCCAGAAGTAATCCATCTAAAAATATTTGGTTGTCCAATGTTTGTACACATTCTGAAAGAAAGGATAACTAAGCTCAATCCTTCAGGAAAGAAAGGAATTTTTGTTGGATACTGTGAAGTCTCTAAGGCCTTCAGAATTTACATACCAGGTTACCATCATATTGAGATCAACAGAGATGTAACCTTTGATGAAGATGGAGCACTCAAAATATCAAGGAAATGCCATCTTGATGAAGTATATGAAGAATAACCTGTAGCTCCCAGAGTTGCAAAACCTGTGAAGGAAGTTACATTTGCTCCTGATGACGAGATTCCAGAAGATCATGACATGATAGAATCTCAAGAACCTCCCCAGATGACAATCTCTCACAAGAGAAATCTAGCTTGGGCAAGGGAACTTATTCAAGATACAGAGAAGTATGGTGCCCCCAACAGAACCATGAGACAAAGTAAGAAACCTAAGCCATTCTCCAGTTATATGGCGATGATGTGTGATCTCATAGAAAATGAACATACTTGCTTTGAAGAAGCCATTCAGAAGAAAGAATGGGTGGATGCCATGACAAAATAATACCAGTCCATTATAAAGAATGATGTATGTAAAGTAGTTCCCAGACCAAATAACAAAGATGTCTTATCTTCCAAATGGATATACAAGATAAAACATGCAGCATACAAAAGTATTGAAAAACATAAAGCAAGATTTGTGCTTCGTGGTTTTTCTCAAAAGGAAGGTATTGATTATGAAGATACATTTTCTCTTGTATCTAGATACACTTCTACTAGAACAATCATAGCTCTTGCAGCCAAAATGAAGTGGAAGTTACACTAGATGGATGTGAAAACAACCTTCTTAAATGGTTTCATTGAAGAAGAAGTGTATATAGAACAACCACAAGGGTTTGAAGTTGAAGATAGAAAGACTCATGTCTGTAGCTTGAAGAAAGATCTGTACAGGTTGAAGCAAGCTCCTAGAGCTTGGTATGGCAGAATTGATAGTTTCCTGACGAGCTTGGGCTTTACCAAGAGTAAATTTGATTCTAACCTTTAATTCAAGGTTATGAATGATGAGCCAGTTATATTGCTAATGTATGTGGATGACTTATTCTTAACATGGGAAGAAAGCCTCGTCACAGATTGTAATAAGAAGCTTGCTACAAAATTTGAGATGAAATACCTAGGCTTGATGCATTATTTCTTATGTATTGAAGTTTGGCAGAGCCCAGAGAAGATCTTCCTTAACCAAGGGAAGTAGGCAGTTGAAATACTGAAGATATTTGACATGTTGGAATGTAAATCCATGAACACACCTGTTGGAGCCACCCTTGTTTTCCACCTCGCGCAAATTTTCAATTTTTGATACTTGAGATCTAAAGTTGTTTTTCTTCTCCTTCCGGAATCATAAAAACTCTGTAATCTGGTTGCCTGAATAGCAATGCTTTTTCACTTTCAAAAAAGATCCATTTTTCGCAAGTATGTTTGCTCTTTTGGTTTTATTTCGGGATATCGCAAGTCGGACACTTTAATTTTTGATTTCGAAAGTCCCGAGTCGCGAATCTGCGAACTCGTTTTTCAATTTTTCACCCAAGTCATTGACTATGGTAAAACCTTTAACCCTTGATTAGACATCGTAGGATTTCATGCCTCGGCATTCGTCGAACCCAACTTTTTGTTCTTACAGCCCCAATAGCCGAGAACACGATAACTTTTGTGAGAACCTTGGTCGAGAACTAAAGGTAAAAAAAACTAACCCTGGTTAGTTTTGGTCCTCGGCACATCGCCACTTAGCACTTTCTTTCATGAAGTTAAAGTGTCCAAAATCCCAATTCAAGAAGTTGCGACATGATTATGACAAGATTAATTAGTCGCCTAATCTAAGATTTCCTTCTCATAATTTGAGCCTTAATTATTGCAACATCGCGATATCGCGACTCGACAGATCATTCTCCCAAAGGTTTGTCCTTGAATTCCCGAGTCGTGATATGGCGAGTGAATTAATTGTATAATTAAGGATGCGCCAAATCACGATTACCATTAATTATGTTAAAATCGGCACTCGCAGTCTCGCGAGTTGAAGAGTCAAAATGAGAAAAGGAAATTCGTGATACAGCGAAAGACGAGAAAATTCTTTAAGCCGTTAAGGTTTGAAAATGAAATTGAGCGAGATACGTCCCATCGAGGTTGGCACACTTCACGAGGGATTTACTTGCCCTCCATAACCCGATTGCCTATCAAGCCACCGAACATTGATGACATTAATGAAGAATTAGGGTAAATCCACGAATAAATAAGATCGGATTTATACATTAAATTTGGTTTTATTTGCGATTTGACAGACTGATTTCAAAAGGTATAGAGTTTTCAAATATATACGAGAGTTTCATTCTTTTTAAACTTTTCTCATTAGCGCACAGAGCTCAGCTTTCTCCAAGAGAACTCATTTCCACATGTATACACAGGTCTATTACAGAAGAGCGAAAAAGAAAGCGACAGCCATGGCCCCAAGGAGAGCAGCGAAAGCAAATGTCGAGGTTGCAGTGCAGGGTCCAGACAACGTCTCAGATACTTCACCTCGGATTGGCGGCTCAGTACCCACCTGGTCATTTATTTCGGATATCCTGCAATCTGAGCTGGTAAACTATTCAGACTCTGATGACGATGACAATGATATTGTAAAGGATGACCTGAACACTAAGTACAAGACAATTGTTCAGTCAGGAATGCACCTGGTTGCAACCAAACCTCGGCTGCTCCCATTCTACGACATGATCCGATGGGCATTGGATTACGTCGACCTGCCCACTAGAACTATCATGAATGACCGACGAACCACGGTCGGGACTTTCAGACCAGAGCATATCCAATCTATGTATAAGCTCCCAGCGACTTCTGAATATGTATATGGCAATGAATTCCTGGAGGAATTCAAAAAGAAGGAATGCGAAGAATATGAAAAAACCATGCCTGGTTTGATAAAAGATTGGGTTTCGCGTTCCGTGACATTCAGGGCGAATGACAAAGGCGTGTATTCAATTTCTTCATTAGAGCCACAATATATGTATGTGGCGATGATGACTTGTCGGCTTTTCGGAAGGGAGGATACCGCGCATTTTTACATCCAGTGGGTACCTCTCATATTTCGGGTAGCAGAAGGTTCCTCATTCAATTGGGCGAAAATGCTCCCCAGTAGTTTGTTCAACAGGGTCACAGAGTACCGGGAGCAAAAAGAAGCTGGGAGACCATCCAGATTCTTCATGTCCACGTATATCATGGACGCAATATGCTCCATGACCCCTTTTCCTTTGATGAATTGGGCTTGGAGTCCAACCCAAGAGAAAACTGTTCATGAGTACCATGATAAACTATGGAAAAATAACGCAAACAAGTTTATCTATGATTTTCAACTGGGTGATGGTGCCCCTGCACATCGCCATTTTTGGTCTTTCGCCACCTCGCATCTCGGATAGCATTGCTGCGAATTTGAGCCATATCGCAGACTGGTACGTAGAAGAAGAATTCTCCTATTTGAGAGTATTCGGAGCTGTTGTTCCTCCTCTGGTGCTCCCATTATTCATCCCCGACAAGCTGGCCTGTCGGGAGATTGCTCGACAAACAGTGATTGGCGGATTAAGCAAAGAGCTCAAAGCGTCATCGAAGAAGGTATGGCTATTTTTCCCTATTCGGCTTAATTCCTATTCCTTATTAGATTTCGGACATGCTAAGGCTGAGGCTGCAACCTTAGAAGACTTGAGCCTAGTCTCTATTGAATACAAAAGGCATGATCTGCAGAGAATTGTAAGCACCCATTTGGGAAATTGTGGATTAAAGAGGTTTGAACACGAGTGTTCACCCTCGGATGATGTTTTCTGAGGGGTGAGGTCCTATCCGGAAGTGCAATTTCAAATCATATCTCTAGCACCCGAAGATAGGGCCTCCGTTTTAAAATTCCAGGAGCATAGGAAAAGATGTCTCCCCGTGGTGCTAGGAGGCTTGGGCCTTTCCAAGGATAAAGAGAAGGAGGCTGAAAGCTCTGAGGGCCAAACTTCTAACCCCGAGAAACGTCAGGAAGGAGAACAGGAGAAGAGTCCTGAACAGGAGAAGAATCCCGAAACAGAAAAAGAGACTACTGAACCTCCCAAGGAACATAGTCCAGAGATGGAGGTAAAAAACACAGACCTGCCAGAAGATCAGAATCCAGAGACAGGGACAGAGACAAATACCTCTGATCCTCCAAAGGAGCAAGGCTCACTCGACACACCAGGAAAGGCGGCAAAGCAGATCGGGGAACCTATCACCTCTGTCACACCCTTGCAGTCAGCACAGGGAGGTGTTAGCGAAGGATGGATATTTGGTGAAGAGCTAAGACCTATAAGGGCAGAGGAACTCCCTCCTAATGAATTATTTTTTGACAAAAAGAGGAAAGCTGTAGTGAAGTGAGAATTTTATCAAGAGGGAGAGTCCACTGTTAAAAAATACAAAATCATGACAGATGGCAAGAGCAAGAAAAGTGACCAGGTTGCTACTGAAATCACTGGAACACTGGGTGCCTATGCGACGACAAATCAATTCTCGGTCGAGATGCTAAAGAAGCAGCTCAAAGCAAAGAATCGCCTGATCAAGATTCTTGAAGCCAGAGTGGCTTTGGCAACAGAAAGTGCTAAGATTCAAGCAAGTGGAGAAATAGAGCTGACCTGATTGACCGATAAGAAAGAAATCGAATTCCTAAAAACCAAGTTGGAACAAGCGAATTCAACGATCCAAGATGGCCGGGCACAGTCGGATCAGTAGAGGAATATGATCACAGGGTTACAGGCTGAGTTAGAGGTCGCAGAAAGCAAAGTGATTGACATCGAGATTTTTAAATCTCGAGCACTTGATGTTCGGAGCAAGATCTCTTCTGCTCAACAGAGTCTACTAAACAAAGTGGGGGAGTTTCGAGAAGATTGCTTGTTAATGCGTCAGATTTCTGAGAATCTGATTGTCAAAGAAAGAAACGTAGAAGCTGCTCGGATCGCCTTCCAAGAAGCAGTGATCGCTACCAACAATAGGTTCTTAGCAGGGTTTCCCGGGCTCACCATTGCTGAACAGACTAGGGGTAATATTTTGTTGAAGAATTGGGAACATGATATTACTTTAAGCAAGGAACAGGCCCAGAAAGTGACAATTTTATTAGAAGAAACCTGCAATGTCATAAAGGGTGAGCTGTTAGGGATGGAGGGTGGAGGTGGTTTAGAAACACTAAGGCAGATGAATATGGATCAGATTTCCCTCGACGTGAAGGAGAAGAATGAGAAAAATTCAGCAGAAATCTCTAAGATGGACAGGGTAGACATGGCTCAAATTGATGAACATTTGATTCAACCCAGTTCACAACTCGGCGCCCTTGAGATCGTTGATGCACACATGGGGGATAAACTTCCACAATTAGCACGAGAGTGCTATTTTGCTGAAGCCAGTTGTCAAGCTGAGCCTTCACAACTTGTGTCCCAGTTTGTGGACAAGTGTATCATGTACACTGAATCCATGCGAAGACAAGCACCTGGCACTTCTTGAAAATAGAGTAGGAGGAATGAAGTGATTTTGCTCCTCCCAGCTGCTAAGGCGAAACCTCCACATATTGTATTCCATTTTATGGACAAATGTATCATATGCATCGCAGCTAAGCAAAGACAAGAACTTGGCACTTTTTTGAAAATAGATTAGGACAGATGGAGTGATTTCGCCTTTCTAAAACCGAGAGGCAAAATTTGTATAAAGAGATCACAAAAAGAAGAGATAAGGGCGGGAATTTTTGGGCAGTGATTGTAAGAGAGAATTTGCATTTCGAGAGGATTAATACAAGCAAATTTGAAGATTCCTAATTCCGTCACGACTGTGTTACAAGTTTGTTTCGTTATGTTTTTTGGTTCTTTTCATTTTGCTCTACATAATTGATGTGTATCACTATAATTTAGTACGACCACTACTATAGTGAAAGGATTTTATCTTTCTGTAATTTTTTCTTGTCTTTCCTCTGCACCAGCTATCAGTGGGTGTAAGACCAATTTACATTTGCAGAATTTTATACTTGGTTACACTATGTCAATTATTTCTATGTCAATTTCCTCTTCTGTGTATGTGTGAGTTTTCTGCTGATAAGAACCTTACGTTATCCACAGCTAAATGTTTTTTCTCTTATTCCACATCTTTACTAAAAAATAATACAGTTACGGGAAAGGGCCTTCAGTTTGCATTCTTATTTTGTTCTTCATGCAAAAATTTCTCTTATTTTGACTGAATTGAAGCAGCGTTGAAATCTCCCTTTAAATTATTTCCCTACTGGTACTATTCCTCAATGACTGTCCCTGCAACAACTCAACCAAATATTCAACTCGGGATATCAAATCAAATACATATCGCTTTGAATATGTTTGACACAATCCTTAAAACTGCGAACACCTGGGAGGAATTGGAACGTTCATGGGCAGCCATTGAACGAGATATTACTACTCAGGAACAGTGGGAAGCTAGACAACGAGAACGTGGAAACCTCCATTAGTTTCCTACACCGAAGGTTAACGTATTTTTGTATAAATATTTAACATACTTTCGGATGCCTTGACACTGTACTTTAAAGCCTTAAGTACAGACTCAGGAACAACAACACCCATGTAAAAAAAGTTGAAGCTCATGGTTGATACTTTGTCAGAGTTGGTTGATGCTACTCTATATAGACATATCATTGGTTCATTGATGTATCTGACGAATACCCAGACAAATATATGCTTTGTTGTGAACACCTTAAGTCAATATCTGGTAGAGCCCGAACGTGTTCACCTTGTAGCTACAAAGCATATGATGAGATACCTTAAGGGTACGTTGGATGATGGTCTCTGTTATACTGGAGATCATGACTTCAGACTATTTGGTTATACTGATTCAGATTGGGCTGGAAGTTCTTCTGATAGAAATATCACTTCATGATGTTGTTTTAGTTTGGGGTCAACCATGACTTCATGGAAAAGCAGGAAGCAATCCAGTATTTCTCTCATCATGACATAAGCAGAATACATTGCAGCATGTTTCGCCAGTTGTGAAGCCATATGGCTTAAGAAGTTGTTGACACATATATTTGATATGGATATGGAAGCCACTATGATTCTATGTGAAAACCAGAGTTTCATAAAGATGACGGAGAACCCAGTCCTCCATGATAAGTCAAAGCACCCAGAGATTCGGTATCACTACATTCATGATATGGTGTAGAGGGGAGCTATAAAGCTCCAATATGTTGGCACAAATGAGCAGGTTGCATATGTGTTGACCAAGCCTATGTCTCGTGTGAAGTTTAAGTACTTCTGAGACAAGCTTTGTATTGTTCGAAATGACCTCCCTCGAAAGGAGGAGTGATGTTGATGATACTATGGTATCCTGACCAACAACGAGTAGCTCCATTAGGATTTTATATCCTAGGGGATTGATCATCCCTGGGGAGATCCCAAAGTTCCAGTAAAGATAGTATGTTAGAGTCCCTGTGCATGTATATGCCAACTGTGGTCAATAGTGGTAGCTCTGTTAGGATTTTATATCCTAGGGAATATTTTGATTCCTGGGCAGATTCTGGTATAGATCTTGCTGGACAATTTCCATCTTTGTATTTATTTCAGACGCTTGCTTCTTAAATGAAGAGACATCCATTCTTGTGTTCTCAAATGAAGTTATTCAAGACTGTAACTGCTCTATTAACCTGTTTTGCTGGAAAAGTGTAGTATTGCTCACCTGTTGATTTTTAACACTTAAATTCCAATTTGTCTTCTAACTGCTTTATCTATTGCTCAAAAACCTTGTATGATTTTCTCTATATCAAATTTGTTTTACTTTTGGTACTCATTTCCATCTATCGTATATCATTATGCAATTGTTCAACTAGAAGAATCTTTTGTTCCAGTTGTTTTGTGAGATTATCCACTGACTACTGGTTGGCAGTGGAAAAGGCTCCCAATGAATCTGCAACTTCTCTTGCAAATTTAGGATCATCCTTTCCATGTCCATCATATATCACTTTCGGTCTTTTAACAATTATTCCCTCCTTTTGCCGAGATTCCCTTCTTATGATAGCCTTCCTTTTCTTGTTGAAAAAGAAGTTTGTTGGAGGCATATCTTCAGGTTGAATAGGTGTAAGGTCATCTATTTTAATAACTTCTACACCAGATAACCCATAACTTGTTGCGAGAGGAGTTACTGATGGTATGGGAGAACTAAGTGCAATAGATGATTCTGGATTGGTGGCATCTTTCATTGGAGTTTCAGTATTTGGAAGTGGAAGAGGAAAAGTATGCCCATGATTCATAAAATCTTCAAACAATGATAATAATTTCTGTGTATCTTTACCTGGTATTGATATTATCGCATCTTTGGATAATGTATCTGTGTTCTTCTCCACTTCCTTAACCTTGTCCCCGAGTAAGCTATGTTTCTCGGGCTTTGTCGATTCTATCACCTGTGAGGTTGAATTGAGTTTTTGTTCTCCCTGCAAGACCTTGGGCAAAATATGCCTTCTGTGTTTCTGAAAACTGAGGAAACCTGACTGTTGATCTTGAGGTAAATTTTTAAATCTGATCTTAACTTCATCAGAGGATTTCACTCCTATGAAAATTTAATCATAGGGGGAATCTTCATGTATATATTTTTTCATATTAAATTGAGATAAATGGTTCTCAACCACCCTATGAGGATCATGCCTTTTATACTCAATGTCAACCAATTTGATATCTTTTAAGGCTGAAGCTTCAACCTTAGCATGTCCAAAATCAGATAATGAAAACACGTCAACCTGTATGGGAAAGATTGGCCACCCTCTTTTCTGTGTTGCTTTCAATTCTTTGGTTATTCCTCTTGACATTGTTTTATAAACTACTTCTCTACAAACCAGTCTGCCAGGTAGGAATTTGGGGAGAGCACGAGGAGAAATATAACAACCAAACACTCTGATATAAGAAACATTTTCCTCAACATACCAATCTGCAATAGCACCCAAATTTCTAATGATCTACTCTGAAATTTTGGGGGGAGGTTGTCCATAGATAACTACATGAATTGGGATTACTACATTATGATAAATTTCATAGAATAAGTCCTTTGAATTTTCCTCCCATAACTTAGAATGATAAAAATGAAGGGGCTCGATGGAGGTCTAGGTCGAACTCCAATTCATGAGAGGAAAAGGAGTCCTGAAATATATTGCGTCCATGATGTATGCAGACATATAAAAGGGGGCATGTT
Organism: Picea abies; assembly: GCA_900067695.1. Lineage (NCBI taxonomy): Eukaryota > Viridiplantae > Streptophyta > Pinopsida > Pinales > Pinaceae > Picea > Picea abies. The sequence goes on along the minus strand of CBVK0100502009.1, from coordinate 1,346 downwards.
GTTCTTTAGACTTCAACATCTTGTACTCCACAATTTCCTTGGCTAAGTTATCTGATAACATTTTTCCCTAGTCAAAAGTGTAACCCTCAACAACCTCATGGATTATGGGAACCCATTCTATTATAAAATACGCAGGAGTTTTCCTACCGAACATTCTACAGAGCATCAGGACAATGTACATAATATGAGCATCCAAATATGTTGTAGAATATATTCCATGGACATCAGATTTGAACTTAGTTGGATTACCCCACCAAGTTTTTATATATCGTGGTCGGTTCTGTCGTACTTAGTGCATTCCTCCTCCTCAAACTTCAATATAAATGATGAATTGTAGGTATATTTGGGTTTAGAGGATAATTTATACATTACTTGAATATCTTTAGGTTGAAAAGAGCCGACGGAGGCCTTCTGGCGACTGACGATGCTTCTTGTTGGGATGTCTATGTGCTCTAGGGCCCAACTTATCATATTAGTGTAAGGCATAAGTTTCGCCCGAGAGACAACTTTGTGCAATTCAGACTTAGCCACATGCCTGAGCTTAGCTGAAAATGTATCATCATCTTCTTCCGTTGAATCATCTGGATAGAGAAGGATCTCATGCTCTAAAATGTCATACACATGCTTCCAAGTTTTGGTGGCATCTGTTAATTGGTTAGTAGTATCTGAAAGTATATCTCTGTTTTGGTTTGATTCGTCAGCTGATGAATCCTGTTTATTTCCTGCTTTGCGCGATACCATGGTTTTCGAAAGACGAAGCTAATCCTCCTGTGAGAAGCAAAAACTTGTGAGCTTAGAATGCTTGAATATAAAACTCTCAAATGCTAATGGAAAAATGGTTAGAAATTTGAAATGTCTTTATTTACGGAAATATTAATATCTAGCTATCTTCTAATTAATCTACTGATAGAGTAATCATTTTAAAATTTGTCGAATTTATTACCCGGTAGTCACAATACTTATTTTGTTAAGGTCCTAACCCGCACATAGGTAGATCAATGTATTCAGATGTAA
>CBVK0100502007.1:0-11074 GCA_900067695.1 Picea abies | reverse complement strand
AGAATATAGGGGGTTGTAGCCTCCTTCTGGTTGTAGCCATAGAATTGGGGATTTGGAGCTTCCCTTAGATTGTAGCCTAGAAATATAGGGGTTAGAGCCTCCTTCCAATTGCAGCTGGAGAACAAAGGAATTTGGTGCCTCCTTCCAGTTGTAGCTGGAGAACAAAGGAATTTGGTGATTCCAATGAAAGTAATTCTTAAAGACATATAAGAAAAAGATTTTTGTGGTTTTCTCCCACATTGGGTTTCCACATAAAAATATTGGTGCACTATGCATGTGTGTGATTGTTCATTTTTTATGGTTCATTTACTCTGCACTTGTTGGATGATAAAGTTATATTTATCAAAAAGATAAATAACACTTACATATTGTGGTTAAAAGGATTAAAAAAATATCTATTATTGATTCACCCCACTCTCAGTAATCCAACAAAGTTCTCTTGATCATTCTGACAAATACTCATTCTTCTTCTTCCAATATTCTCTTTATGACCCTCGCTTAACCGCTTCTTGTTTAACCATTTTAATGGTTTACCAAGATAGAAGTTGTAGTGTAAGTGGATTCCCCTTTTCTTTGGAAAAATGTCACAATGGCTTTCTGGAAACGTGTTAAACATTCTTCTTATTTTTTGGCTTATGTGTCCCATGTTGTTCTGGATTTTGTGTTGAGGTAGTTTCTAGAGGCATGCTTGACATAGAAATGAAGTTCATTGACATGGAAACTAGAGCTAACATAGACAATGATGCTAACAATGAAGTTGTTGACGTGGATGTTGATGTTGATGTCATCATTTGCATTGAAGCTTGGATTTTCAATAAAGACCTTTTATTTCTCAACTTTGCAATGTGTTTCCATTCAATTCCATCCGATATTTTTTCTATGATCATTTTTCTGGTGGCAATGTCCAACTGCGTGAAAATATCAAAGCTTGAAAGAGGAAGACTTCTTTGAATTTTCGTCAAAATGCATAATAACAAGAAATCTTTGAACAATTTTTCATAAACAATTTTCCCCTTGATAGGACTTGTTACATATTATAACTATTCATGATTCGATATTTCTTTTTCCAATTCTTTCTCATAATGTTCTCTTGAAATTGACCATCCATGTTCAATCCATGGAATTGGAAGTCCTAAGGAATATGCCTCTAACAGTCGATTTTTAAAATCGTTGACAAAATCTTGAACTACTTGGATTCTATGTTGAGAATTTAATATAACTTATGATTAACATTGACCTGCCTTGCTGACATGATAAAATTTGTTCTTTCTTTGATTCCTAATAATTTTATATCTCCCATTGTTTTATTGCTAACAAATTTTACCACTTCATTCACGGTTTGGACATCATCCCCTAATTGTTTATAGGCTTTGTTGATCTGTATTTGGCTTCTTCTTAGGAGATATTCAGTTTCTGCCACCACATCAAAATGAGTCCTAAATTGTTGCATCATCTTTTTTTATCTGGTCCCAAATACAATGTTTCGATCCTATTAGATATTTCTTTGCAACAATTATTTTTTCATGTTTACTTTGCAAGTTTTCAAACTCAAGAGTTTTAACATTGTTCTAAGCTAAAATTTTATCCTTCTTAGATATGACAACATAATTTTGCTCAATTAAATCATTTCTTCTATTCATTTTTTCTTGCAGTTCTACTAGTTTTGAGTCCTTTGTTTCAATCACATATTTATCCTTTTTGACTTCCTTTTGTGGAAATGCAATATGTTTCTCCAATTTTTCTATTTCTCCTTCTTTAGAGCCTTCGGAAAGGATCTCAATATCAGTAAATCTTATTTTTTGAAGGATTTCTGATAAGGATTCTTCTTTTTATTTATTCATCCTCTCCATTGACTTTTATAGTTGTTTGTATTGATCTTGCAAAATTTTCAATTGTCTTTGAATATGCTCTTTTTCTTTTTCTATTTCCACCAACTTATTCATTTGAATATGTTTCGAAACAAGAATATTCAATTTCTTCCTTAGAATTTGGATTCCTTTATAATTTTACTTTACTAAGCAAGGACAGATGTTTTGTCTTCCTCTCCATAACCGAATTCAATAAACTTATACTCTAGCCCACTGATTGAAAATTTTCTGACTTTGTTTGTATATCTTTCCACCTTTAGTTGATTTTATAATCTAGTTATTTATAGCTTCAATTTTCTGACATTTAAGGTGGATTGGATAAGATACTTTCCTACCATGTCTCATGTCTACCTATTCCATTGTATTTTTTCATCTAGCGAGCAAGGCATTCATATTCACTACAACTTTCTTAATATCATAATCATGGGGTGACATTTTCTTTTTAGGTTTGTCCACCTTGGGTCTCAAAACAACCATCTGAAAGAGTCCTTTTTCATAATCAATCAAGGAAAACAACCTGGGGGGTGCATGCCCTTCATGAATTAATTGAAAATAGAAGTATTCTTTGGTTTGTCTTGTAGATTTCCAATTAATTTCCATTTCTAAGTAGCTATCACAACTTTCTCCTGAAGAGAACTTGTCTCTTGACATTTCTTGCTCTAAGAAGAATTTTCCAACATCCTTAAAATTTGAGTCACTTGAGGATGTAAGTTGTTTCATTGGGGAAATAGATCTATGGTATTCTTTGGTTTGTCTTGTAGATTTCCAATTAATTTCCATTTCTAAGTAGCTATCACAACTTTCTCCTGAAGAGAACTTGTCTCTTGACATTTCTTGCTCTAAGAAGAATTTTCCAACATCCTTAAAATTTGAGTCACTTGAGGATGTAAGTTGTTTCATTGGGGAAATAGATCTATGACAGGAGATTCCTTCTTCTTATTCAATTGGATATAATATTCTTCTTCCCGTGATTCCAATTTTACCCTTTTGGAAGGAGGTGTACTTTCATCAAATTCCATTATGTCACTTTCTTGTATTTTCTAGTTTCCTGCTTTGTCTAGAGTTTCTATAACTCTATCAGCTTCTTTGAATCTATCATCTCCAATATTTATCACTGAATAATATGCCATAATTTCCTTCATGAGATTCCTTGGATAACTTTGTTTCTTTGGCATATCCAAAATCTGTTGTTGGAGCAACTGTTGGACTTCAGTCCATGAACCTGTGTTTGTTAATCTTTCTCTAGATCCATCTAAGTGAAGGACATAATATTGAAGACCAACTGCATGTTTCATGTTAGAAATCACATGTAAAGGGTCATATTTCCAAGGATCATCCATTTCAAAACTAAATTTCTTTATGGGTCATATTTCCAAGGATCATCCATTTCAAAACTAAATTTCTTTATCATTATTTCTTCAATTTCTAAAGTTGATTTATCATTAAGGTAGTCAGAGATTAATATTGTCCTTATTAATTCTAATGAAAAAATTCTTCGAGTAAGAAAAAAAGGTAACCTATATGGTTGGGAATCGAACCCATAAATTCCATAAATTATTATGATTGTATAATCCTCAAAAATATACCACTCCCCAAATTTGGTTTGTTGTCCTAGTTGTAGGGAATTTCTGCACTCAAGAAAAATTATTGGCGGAGGTTGATCATGAATTAGAATATACATAATAGCTATAACATGATCAATGAATAATTTATAACCTCCATTTTGTCCTTGGTTATTTAGAGCATTAGTCCATTCAGTAACAAGAATAGTGTTTCCCTACTGATCTATTCTATTTGTTTTTAAAGAATCAAAACAAGAAGATTGTTGATGTATCAGTAAATAAATTAAGTATGATTGATATCTAAAACTTTTNNNNTGTTGATGTATCAGTAAATAAATTAAGTATGATTGATATCTAAAACTTTTCTAGTCTTCAAAATAAGTTAATTTTTCATGAATATTCTCTGAAAATTATTCGCAAAATTAAAATTAGCTCCCTTTGAAAGTCTTAATAAGAAACCTAAAGTAGAAACATCCATCAATGTATCATCATTATAGCCAAGGACTAAACAAATAATAGTTATGACCTCTTTGACTAAATATTTAAACAATAACAATAATAATCTCAGAGGAAGATTTGGTTCAACCCCATCTAGTGTAGTTACCCAATCTGTCATATAAACCAATCTTTCTTCTATTGATAATGAACTAAACTTAAGTGCTAAAGCATATTCATCTATTTTATCCCCGTTTTCAGACAATGCTAATTTTTTGCCAAAGCTATCTCTGAAATTGAGAGCACTGCTTTTTTATTTTTGTCCCTAATTACCCTTTAAGTCAAATCGTAATTTTAAGCACACATAATTACTTATTATGGAAAATGATATGTGAGGGGAACAACTACTATGGTTAAACTAAAGCTTTATGCAATAAAATGCTCGCAACCACTATCAAAGTTGTTGAAAGTTGTGCTTTTAAGGCATTGGACAAATTTCATTGTTATTTTGGGTTCATAAACGTTGAAATATTTATCAGTTAAGTGCTAAGAACTTGTATCTTCCATTGTTTGCTACTGAGAAACACTGGTTTTATTCCTAGGATCCATTTCGACCTATGGTTGTTGAAAAAGAAAAATATTGAATTCCCTTTAAAGGGAGGATTTTCCAAGTTAATAGGAAGTTGGGTTTTATTTGTTACTTACCCATGCATTTGGCTAGTTCACCTTTAATTTGCAAAATGGTGGAAAATCCTTATAGAAAACTAGAGCATTGCGTCCTATCATCCAAATAGAAGTTAGTAATAATGTGGGGTGGTGGCTATTTCTAATTTAGTTATGATTTTTAATAAATGTTGGATGACTTGTCAACTCATGATAAGTTATTGAGATCATGTGTCTGACATGTTTTAAATGAGTTTACCTACCAACCTGTATGAGAACACTTTTTGTGATATTGGGTGGTTTTAGACTTACTTCGGGTGGTTTCAATAACTTTGAAGAAGCCTAGATATAAGTATTGTTTAGCCACGTGTGTGGCAAGTGGTTTAGTGGGTTAGAGACTCTTCATACAACTAAGAGTCGATTGATTTTTTTCCCCAAAATCATCAGTACCATTAATCTTATTAATCAATGACCGTCTGATTAAATCGCTGGGCAATTTTAATTTCTTTATATTAAATTAATAAGTACCTAATATATTTTTTCTTTATATTTTTTTTCCCTTGAATATGTTTATAAAATTAAAAAAAAATAAAAAAAAAATAAAACTAAAATTAATAAAAATATTAATGATTAAATTTTTAAGCAATTTTAATTTCTTTATATTAAATTAGTAAGTACCTAATATATAATTTAATTAACTATTATTATGTATTATTATGTTTGTATAAAACAACTCCTAAATATTTTCTAATGTTTAAAATGAAAAACAAAAGATAAATAAAGCTACTTATGATTCGAAAACAAAAAATTACTAGCCATATTTAATTACAACATTCGACTTTGGTTGGGGGTAATTCATCCCTATGGGGAATTAAGAACTGTAGACATAGTTCGTTTTGGTTGGGTTAAGAGTCAATTTACCATCAATCAAGCAATCGTGTGAAGTATTTTTGACACGTACTACACGTTTTTCATTAATCCATTATTTTATTCTCCTGAGATTTAGTAATTATGGATTAATTAATAATCTGATGTGAAGTGAAGTACCTTGATGATTCTACCTTCAAAGATTTTATAATGATTTACAATTATTTCCTTCTGATATAGAAAGTATATATATATATAGATATAGATATAGATATAAGGTGTATCCTGAGTAACATTTTAACTGTTTTTCTTTATGATTGATTTTGGTTCTGAAAATTTTTGTAAGTTCAGATTATTATACACGGTTCATAAGAATGGTAGATTCAGAGAAAGGAGAAAAGAAGGAATCAAATGGAAAAATAAATCAAGTTTTGGGAAATGACATTCAAACTCCTATCGATGGGACTAGGCATCCCACTTCTCCTTCATTCCAACTGGCTTTTACTTGTGGTACTTGTAGTGCACCAGATCCTAGGCTTAAGGAAGGCTTGTGGTATAAATTTAGTTGTTCCATCTAGTCCTTGTTTTTATGTATATGACCCTATCAATGAAGACTAAGGGATGGTCATCATTTTTTGTATTTAAGATTTTGCAATAATAAGTGTGTACAATGGATTTAAGACTCATAATATAAATAAAGCTATGTTTTTGTAAATGTGGATATTTACTCCGTGGAAACTTTATTATAGTTTTTGTTGTTTTTTAATTCTATAAAAATATTCGAGGAAAAGACTTGATAGATTTCAAAAGAAATGAGTAGAATTTTTTTGCATTTCAAAGTACATCTTGCATCTTTAAGTTTTATTTTAACATTTAAAAATATTTCTTGTATGAATTTATCGTAATTGATGGTTTGAAGAGCCTTATTTACTATGCAAGCTATTTACATAGAAATAAGTTTATCTCAAAAAATTCGAGCAATTATAATAACCTTATTTTAGATAATATTTTTCGATCAAAAGGTTATGACATGTATTTCTCCAATGGAATTTTGAAATTTTTAGGTTATTGTTTTTGTTTAATAACTTTTGAAAGTGAGTAATTCTTTCTGATGTTTCTTGGTTTACAACGAGCGTCATAGCCTCGACATATTCATCCTGACATCAAAAACCTTAGTCCAATGCCAGCGAGCGTCCATAGCCCTGGTGGACATGTTTGCATTTCCCAAATTAATTAGTATTTTTTCCCCTTTTCTACTTTTTTAGGGAAAATCAGGAACTTTGTGAGGAGTTTTATTTTGGGAACAGTACCTATTAGTGAAAGAAGTCTTAACCAGATTCAAAGAATAAAGTCCCAATTTTAGTATCCTTCTAGAGAAACATGTATTGAAACCATGTATGCCCTTTGAAATTCTTCTGTAGTTTTTTTCAGGTACAAATGATTATTCAAATTTTGTTAAAACAAGGATATAATATGTAAGATTTGACTTAACAAGGGTGCTAAGGTATAGACCAATACGATTTATGGTAAGAAAAATATTTAAATTCTCTTAGAAAGTTCTTCCATTTGCAAGATGTTCTCTTATTAAAGCAATTCTCATTGCTTGCTTATGAAATGATATCAAGTGTTTTTCAAAAAGAAACTATACACTTTTTACACTATATAAATTTGTTTTGTAGTTCTCTTTAATAAATAAAAAGTGCTTAAGGAAACTGATGTTTATTGTCATTCCTATATTTTCTCCTTGCAAATTTTGTGATCTAAAAGTATTCTCACCTTCCAAGGATTCTATTTTAAAGGGATCGGTCCATAAGTTGTCGAATTTTCCTTGTTTCCCTGGATTTTCCCTCCTTTTATCCCAATTGAGTACTAAGTCACCTACTGAAAATATTTTTTCTTTAGTTCTTTTGTCAAAAAAAAAAAATCATCTTATCTTGATATTATTTCATTTGGTCATTAATTTGTTCACGTTTTTGTTGAACTTGGATTATCTAGTTCATCCTACGGTGCATGCCATTTGGTTCTTCCTGGAATTCTTGAAGAATTTTCATAATGGGTACTACTAAATGAACCAATAGTATAATGTTTGTACCATATACTAATTGGAAAGGGTATGTATTGATAGATCTTTTAGTATTGGTCCTATCCTCCCAAAGTGCATATTTTAGTAATGAATCTCAATTCCTCTTTTTCTCAGTTAATGTTCTTTTTAATATTTTCATTATATTTGTATTCATCGATTCAGCCAATCCATTCCCTTGAGGGTAATAGGAGGTTGAATGAACTAAGATGATATTGTAATCTTGATAAAATTGTCTTAAAGAAACAGATGAAAATGCATTGGCATTGTCAGTTATTATCTTTTTAGGACACCTGAATCTAGTTATAATATTTTCTTCCAAAATATTGATAATTGTAGAATCATTATAATTTCTTACAGGTATTTCTTTGACCCATTTAGTAAAATAATTTGTAGTGGTTAAAACCCACCTATGTTGACCAATGTATGGAGGATGTATTTCTCCTAGGAAATCTAATCCCCATTGTTGGAATGGTGTTTCAACCTTAATTGGTTTTAAGGGAAGAGTAACAAATTTTTGTTTACTCGAAATAGTTGACAATTAATACAAGCCCTAACTTTTTTGTTTACCTGGGAGAATAGAGTGGGCCAATCAAACCCACTTTTTAAGATTTTATAAGTAGTGATTATCCAAGAAAAATGACCAGATGGCTTATTATACTAGTTATTTCTTCTTCTAGAACACAATTGAGAAAAATATCAGTTGGGTCTTTCCAATATAATTTTTTGTCTATAATACAATGTTTAATAACTTTTAATTTTAAAGAAAACTTTTGTCTATAATACAATGTTTAATAACTTTTAATTTTAAAGAAAAAGACTTTTATTTGTCAAAGTGCTTTGGAGCTTCTAAGGTAATGAGAAAATGAATAATATATTTATACCAAGATGATTCATAGAAATTGTCATATATTTTTGGAATGTTTTGTGTACTTTCATCTTGTTCAAACCACTTGGGATCATGAGATGTAAAGTGGTGTTGGAAAGGGAGAACCAAGTGGTCTTCATTTACTTCTAAATATTTTAGATTTGACACAACCATTAGTTTATTTGAACCTTTTCCTTTGATAATTTTAGTTGGCCATACTTCTAAATCAAATTCTTAGATCTTTGTAATCCATTTCCCTATTTTTCCATCACAATCTTGTTGTCCTAGAATTTCCTATACAATGACATGTGGGACAGAAGAAATAATTTTGGAGTGTAATACATAATCTTGGAAGGATTCCAATGCTTTCACTAAGGCATGCACCTATTTTTCCATTATATTATACTTTAACTCTGTGTCCCTAAGGGCTCTACTAAAGAATGCAATTTGTTGCTCATGTTCCTCATGATTGTTCTGTAATAACACTGCATAAATCATGTGTGTCGAAGAAAAAGGAAAGATTATAAAATATTTATTATAATATAGACTAATTAATATTGGTGCTTCCACTAAGGCCTTTTTTATTAAATAAAAAAGAGTGTTTAGTTGTTTCATACCATTTAACTTTGTTACCCTTTTTTAACATGTTGGCTATATCCTTTACTAATTTTGCGAAGTTAGGAATAAATATCTTCAAGAAATTGATCTTTCCAAAGAATTATTGTACTTCTTGTTTATTTCTAGAGAAACCTATGGTATGGTTTGAATAGATTCAACCCTTTTAGGGTTGATTTTTACTCCTTCCTTATAAACTAAGTTCCCCAAAAAAATTCCTTTAGTCATTGCAAAGAAATATTTTTTAGGATTAAGTGACAACCCAAATTTCCTACATTTATTAAATATTTGTTGAAGGTGTATTAAGTGGTCATATTCAATTTTTGAGAAAATAGTTATATCATCTAAATAGATCACAATGAATTTATCTTTCTCATCAGCAAAAGCAATATCCATTTATCTTTGGAATGTATCTCCTCCTTTCATTAACCCAAAAGGAATTTATCATACATAAAGGTGCCCCAAGGAGTAGTAAACGAAGTTTTATGTTTATCTTCTTATTTTATTGCAACCTAATTATATCCAAAAAATCCATCCATCATAGATATCCTTTGTGATCCTACGACCATTTGTAATATGTGGTCCATTTTAGGCAAAGAATTGTTATCTTTTAGGGAAACTTAGTTAAGATTCCTAAAGTCTACACACAAATGGATCTCTCCATTTTTCTTCTAGACAAGTACCAAATTTGCAACCCAATTTGAATATCTTAATGGGATTATTATTTGTGCATTTAAAAGCTTATTAATTTCCTTTTCAATCATAGGTAATAGTATTGGGTTTACATGTCCGAGTTTCTTCCTAAATGGTTTCACTCCTTCCTTTAGGGGTGTAGTATGTTCAATAATAGATGTATCATAACTTTTTAAATCATGGTAACTCCAAGAGAAAAAAATCCATAAATTACCCTAAGATTTCTATATATTTCTTTTTATAATCTCAAGGAAGGGACTTACAAATTTTAAGCAGTTTTGGATTTTCAATAGTATTTATATTTATTTCTTTTGCATCCTCTTTTTCGGGATGAAGTGTGGGTCTGACTACTATGTCATTTTTATCAAAAAAAAAATCAAAAGGGACTAGTCCCCTAGGTATATAATTATTTTTCAACTGAATAAATTTGTGATCAGTTATCGATTTTTTAAATTTTGCATTACTATATAGATTTTTAGTTTCTTCTACAATATTTACAATTTTGTTGTTTTCAGTTTTATTATCATTTTCATGTTTATCTTCAATATCAACATAAATGGCATAAAATTCATTTATTGATTCTATGAATCTCTTGATTTCCATATTTTCTTCAAAAACTTACCAATGTTTAATATTATCTAGAATTGATTGTCTCTAGAGAACTTCAACTTTATGTTTTAAAGAAAAAACATTTGGGGGTCTAAAAATACTAGCTGATATTGCCAAGGAGTCAACTTGTTGATTAATGTCTCTATGGATTACAATGAAATATTTTTCTGAAAAATAATTATCACCTAGATCCCATGCTTCATTCCTATATTCTCTTATCCTAGGATGTTTTGTCTGACATTTTCTTTTCCCTTGGTGAATAAGAAGTTTAGAATCACCGAATATAGAAATATTATGTATTTTTATCTTTCTAGTTGTTTCAAGACTTAAGAGTAATTCCTCATACTCAGTCATGTTGTTTTTCATTTCAAATTCAAGTTTAAAATAAAATGCATGTCTTTCCTTAGTAGGTGAAATGAAAAAAAATGTTGGCTCCTGAACCATCTCTAGATGGTTCTCCATCAAAGAACATCTTCCAAACTTATTCTCATGATTTTTATTTTAAATATTTTTAAGCAAGGGTTATTGAACGACTAAAGAGAATTCATTGATATTAACTAAAAGAACACATTTTCCTAAGTCATCATTTTCAGCATATATAGGAATAAAATTTTGCATTAGTTGAATCTAATTGTATATGCAAATTTTTCCTCCCTATATAACCTTATAGTTTGACCACCAAAGATGGGAATGGTTGCATATGTCATATCCAATTGTAATGAACCTCCTAATTTTTCTCCTTGGGATATTCATAATAAAATTCCATATTTTATGTAATGATCCCAAGCCATTATGCAAGGATCATCACTGTTTT
>CBVK0100502006.1:0-11074 GCA_900067695.1 Picea abies | reverse complement strand
ATAAATTTTATTGCAGGACTGCTAAGAGGGGATGTGCAGAAAAAGAGACCATGATGGCGGTGGAAGGTACCTGGAAAGGTGGCGTTAACTTCCACCGAGAATTAACACCGTATTTGGACTCCACTGGCCCGGAGAACCAAAAGCGGCTCGCTGGCCCCGAATTTAATGTCTCGCAGGCTGGTAGGTGGATGGATTAATGAGGGATGGGATGGTGAACCGCCCATCCGTAGAGCCTTCAGGCCCGACCAGACACGAGGGTAATCGCACCACACACAACCTCGCAAGAGGATAAGGCGTAAGGTAGAAGCGATTGAGGGGGTAGACAAGAGGGGAGAACTCTGGCATTACGTAGAGTGAGTGATAGTAGAGAGGAGGGATTGCAACCTTCTCTCTTGGTCACTGGCAGACAGAGAGACGCAGTCTCACAACGTCGTGGTCTTAGCTCAGGGGTGGCTAGTGGTAAATCCACTGGGAGTCGCTACGCCTACGGTTGGGTGGAAACGAGCACCCCTCTCAGCAGTTGCACTCACTTCTGGTGTTATTTCTGATAAGTGTTTTACATATTGCATCTTGAAATTCATATGCTGACATATATGCTCATAAACTGTGAAATTGTGAATGATTACCGTATAAGAATGTCTATGCAGTGTTTTGATAAGAAATGGTAGATATATGCTTATAACAGAAAGACCACGTGTGGCTTATGTTGATAAATGAATTTAATTATGCATGAGTTGAACCAAGTCAGACTTCTAGTCCATACTTGGGAGTTTGTTTCCCTTTGTCTGTCTCCAGGAATGCTCCGGAATAGATCTCTTCACAGAGATTCCCTCCTTGGAAAGGTTTACCAAGGACTGGGAAAAAGGACTTGAATGTGCAAGTCTTACAACCCTGTACGAGGAGGAATGACCTTCTTAAAATCCCAAAGTAGTAGTGTAGGGATAAGTACCAATTGACGGACGAGATTTCGTCGGAATATCCATGGTCATTCACGACCGTTAGATCGACGAAAGAAACAAGGGCGTTACATATCTTGCCCCTTTTCCTCTATCTTCGTGAATAGTGAGGAAATCGGGATTGTAGACCCCCAAGGTCCGTGAGAACATCTGGACCATTGATTTTTCCACGTCCATGGAGTAGTGGGAGAGTGCGCGACGTGGGACAGATCTGAGCCGTTAGATCTTAGCTAGAAAAAACACGAGAGCCATTGGATCTGTTGAGAGATGCATGAGGGTTAAGCCCTCGTGAATAAGAGGTTGGAAGTCCCGATGAGAGGTGTGGCCATTGGGATATTGGCTTTCATGAAATCGAGATTCACAATGACATGAGATCGAGAATTTTTATAGTGAAAACCCCATAATCAATCTGAGTCGTCCGTCATAGGAGGACACGCGGGCAAGATCGGTAGCCCGTCGGTATTTCGGGGATCGAAGGGACAAGTTGTCAAAGTATTTCGACAGCGGAAACTCCGAAATCACGAGAAGAGATCAGGACCGTCCATCTTAGGAGGATGCGTGGCGGAAATCGGAGCATGTGTGAAAAGTCCCGAGAGAGGAGTCGGTATCGGGGATTCGGAGTTCAGGGTTTTGAGAGTCCCGATGATAAGAGATCGAGACACTCCTTGGTAAAAATACCGATATAGATCTAGACCGTCCATCTGTGAAGGACACATGGCAGAGATCGAGAGTCGATCAGTATTTCGGATACTGGGGATTCGAGTTGACAAAGGATTTGCGTCACTGGGAGTCACAAGTCGCGAAATCGTGAAACAACGAGGGCCGTTCATCTGAGGGAGGACACGTGGATGATAATTCCTCAACCCCTCTCCGCCTTTGCAAGCGATGCATGAACAGGATCCCTTCGGAGGATCCCAGGGTCTATAATGACCGATTGATTTAAGAAATAGACGTAGGCATTAATGCCACGACCCCTTCCTTTTTCCCTTGCAAGAGATGAAGGAATCGGGACCATAGACCCCATGGTCCATGGAAGTACCTGGACCATCCATCTATAGAGCACACGTGGCCACTGGTAAACGCTTCGGCGTTTCGACACCCGGAAAACAAAAGGGCAAAGAACCCTTGTCTTCACGAGTCGCGAAATTCTGATCACAAAAGCCTCGAAATGGCATGAGGTGTGATTAAGATTGAGGAAAGCCAGGATTTGATCGTGACCGTTGATCATCCCAAAAAGACTAGGACCGTTGATCTTGGTTGAGGGTCGTTGTCGTCCATCGAAGGGACACGTGGCTGTCGGTCGACGTTTCGGCGTTTCGGCATCCAGGGAACCAAAAAGGAAAGAAACCTTTCCTTCGCGAGTCATGAAATCCTGATACTCGAAATCCCGTGGACCATTGGATCCATGCTCCTAGAGCCTTCGATCTCTTACACGACTTTCCATATTGAAATTCAGAGATTTGAATGATGAAGAGTCTGGGAGTCATTGCATTTCGAACTCCCGAGTACCGAAACCCCAAAAGGATCCATACCATTGGATCAGAGGAGGCTTACGACCGTCGATCTTCCTTTGGAGGGAAACCTTGGAGACCTCGGAAGTTTCGGGGATTTGAATGGGGAAATGTAGAAGTTGTGTATCACGATTCCCCGAATCGTGAAAATCCGACAAGCTCTTGGCTGGCTTAAGCGCGTGGAAACCGTATAGGGTCACATAGATAGGACCCCAAGAGATAAACTTGCCACTCGCTAGCCCCATTGTGGTTCGGCACTTCGCTATTTCAAGCTTCGGGGTTTGCAGAGTCGAGCGACTCGACGTTCCATTAGTACCGAGTTGCGAAGTGAGAAAAGACGCAGTGCTGATTCGGCCCGTAGTCGTGAACTACAACCACATGGAGGTGGAAGAAAAAGAAATATCTAGCCTGTGCTAAGCCCTATTGGACTTCGGGGATTCTGATTGTTGAGAAATCAACAAAAATGTTTGATTTGCGTAGTGGGTATGTGACAAAGTGGTATCAGAGCATGGTTACAACACTCGGCCTGAATAGGCTCATGCACGAGTCACACATAAGCTCCGTTCGAAGTACTCCTACGAGGAGTAACCCCCTAACGTAACTCTCTTGCCCATGATTGAAAAACTCGGAGACGAGAACCCGACTGTGTATGCATGTGAAAGAGTTATAAATTATGCAAATTATAAAAATGTATTTAACTCTTGACTAATAATCAACATTTTCCTTTTCACTTAAGCGGACGATCAGCCGCAGCAATGTACAGATGCAGAGAATGGTGACTCACCAAGAGATGGGAGAAGGCTCCCATAATAAAGATGAAGATTCTGACGAAAGAAGAGCAATAGGAACCCCTCCAGTCCTAGCCGAGACTATGAGGAGTCTCATGGTTGAATTGCAAAGCTGCAAGGCCGACAATGAAAGGATGATGAAAGAACAGGAAAATCAAACTGAAATTAATGCAGTCTTACTACAGAGCTTATCCGACCTACAATGAAAAATGTAGCATGAACCTGAGATGCAAAATCATGGTCGTGTTAGTGGCCATACTGGTAAATCCGTTGGGAGTCGCTACGCCTACGGTTGGGTGGAAACGAGCACCCCTCTCAGCAGTTGCACTCACTTCTAGTGTTATTTCTGATAAGTGTTTTACATATTGCATCTTGAAATTCATATGCTGACATATATGCTCATAAACTGTGAAATTGTGAACGATTACCGTATAAGAATGTCTGTGCAGTGTTTTGATAAGAAATGGTAGATATATGCTTATAACAGAAAGAACACACGTGGCTTATGTTGATAAATGAATTTAATTATGCATGAGTTGAACCAAGTCAGACTTCCAGTCCATACTCGGGAGTTTGTTTCCCTTTGTCTGTCTCCAGGAATGCCCCGGAATAGATCTCTTCACAGAGATTCCCTCCTTGGAAGGGTTTACCAAGGACCGGGAAAAAGGACTTGAATGTGTAAGTCTTACAACCCTATACGTGGAGGAATGACCTTCTTAAAATCCCAAAGTAGCAGCATAGGGATAAGTACCAATCGACGAATGAGATTCCATCGGAATATCCATGGTCATTCACGACCATTAGATCGACGAAAGAAACAAGGGTGTTACATATCTTGCCCCTTTTCCTCTATCTTCATGAATAGCAAGGAAATCAGGATCGTAGACCCCCAAGGTCCATGAGAACATCTGGACCATTGATTTTTCCACGTCCATGGAGTAGTGGGAGAGTGCACGACGTGGGACAGATCTGAGCCATTAGATCTTAGCTAGAAAAAATCCGACAGCCGTTGGATCTGTTGAGAGATGCATGAGGGTTAAGCCCTCGTGAACACGAGGTTGGAAGTCCTAACGAGAGGCGTGGCCATCGGGATATTGACTTTCGTGAAATCGAGAGTCACGATGATATGAGATCGGGAATTTTCATAGTGAAAACCCCGGAATCAATCTGAGCCATCCATCATAGGAGGACACGCGGGCAATATCGGTAGCCCGTCGATATTTCGGGGATCGAAGGGACAAGTTGTCAGAGTATTTCGACAAAGGAAACTCTGAAATCACGAGAAGCGATCAGGACCGTCCATCTTAGGAGGACGCGTGGTGGCAATCGGAGCATGCAGGAAAAGTCTCGAGAGAGGAGTCGGTATCGGGGATTCGGAATTCGGGGTTTCGAGAGTCCTGATGACAAGAGATCGGGACACTCCTTGGTAAAAATCTTGATATAGATATAGACCGTCCATCCGTGAAGGACACGTGGCGGAGATCGAGAGTCGATCGGTATTTCGAATACCGGGGATTCGAGTTGACAAAGGATTTGCGTCACTGGGAGTCGCAAGTCATGAAATCATGAAACAACAAGGACCGTTCATCTGAGGGAGGACACGTGGATGATAATTCCTTGACCCCTCTCTGCCTTTGCAAGCGATGCACGAACAGGATCCCTTCGGAGGATCCCAGGGTCTGTAATGACCGTTTGATTTAAGAAATCGACGCAGGCATTAATGCCACGACCCCTTCCTTTTTCCCTTGCAAGAGATGAAGTAATTGGGACCATTGACCCCATGGTCCATGGAAGTACCTGGACCGTCCATCTATAGAGCACACATGGCCGCTAGTAAACGCTTTGGCATTTCGGCACCCGGAAAACAAAAGGAAAAAGAACCCTTGTCTTCACGAGTCGTGAAATTCTGATCACCGAAGCCTCGAAATGGCGTGAGGTGTGATTAAGAGTGAGGAAATCCGGGATTTGATCGTGACCGTTGATCATCCCAAAAAGACCAGGACCGTCGATCTTGGTTGAGGGTCGCCACCGTCCATCGAAGGGACAAGTGGCTGCCGGTCGACGTTTCGGCGTTTCGGCATCCAGGGAACCAAAAAGGCAAGAAACCTTGCCTTCACGAGTCACGAAATCCCGATACTCGAAATCTCATGGACTGTTGGATCCATGCTCCTAAGAGCCGTCGATCTCTTACACGACTTTCCATATCGGAATTTAGAGATTTGAATGACGAAGAGTTTGGGAGTTGTTTCACTTCGAACTCCCGAGTATCGAAACCCCAAAAGGATCCATACCATTGGATTAGGGGAGGCTTACGGTCGTCAATCTTCCTTTGGAGGGAAACCTTGGAGACCTCGGAAATTTCAGGGATTTGAATGGGGAAATGTAGAAGTCGTGTATCGCGATTCCTTGAATCGTGAAAAGCCGACAAGCTCTTGGCTGGCTTAAGCGCGTGGACATCGTATAGGGTCATTTAGACAGGACCCCAAGAGAGAAACTTGCCCCTCGCTAGCCCCGTCATGGTTCAGCGCTTCGCTGTTTCAAGCTTCAGGGTTTGCAGGGTCGAGCGACTCAACGTTCCAGTAGCATCGAGTCACGAAGTGAAAAAATACGCAGTGCTGATTCGGCCCGTAGTCGTGAACTACAACCACATGGAGGTGGAAGAAAAAGAAAGAGCTAGCCTGTGCTAAGCCCCGTAGGACTTTGGGAATTCTGATTGTTGAGAAATCAACAAAAAATTTTGATTTGCGTAGTGGGTATGTGACAAAGTGGTATCAGAGCATGGTTACAACACTCGGCCTGATTGGGCTCATGCACGAGTCACGCATAAGCTCCGTTCAAAGTACTCCCACAAGGAGTAACCCTCTAACGTAACTCTCTTTCCCATGATTGAAAAACTCAGAGAAGAGAACCCAACTGTGTATGCATGTGAAAGAGTTATAAATTATGCAAATTATAAAAATGTATTTAACTCTTGACTAATAATCAATGTTTGTCTTTTCACTTAAGAGACGATTAGCGGCGGGAATTTACAGACGCAGAGAATGGTGACTCACCAAGAGATGGGAGAAGGCTCCCACAATAGAGATGAATATTCTGACGAAAGAAGAGCAATAGGAACCCCTCTAGTCCTAGCCGAGATGATGAGGAGTCTCATGGTTGAATTGCAAAGCTGCAAGGCCGACAATGAAAGGATGATGAAAGAACAAGAAAAGCAAACTGAAATTAATGCAGTGTTACTACAGAGCTTATCCGACCTACAACAACAAATGCAACATGAACCTGAGATGCAGAATCATGGTCGTGTCAGTGGCCATACTGAGAGAAGCACATCAAGAAAGGTCCACCCCGGAGGTAAAGGACCAGTGCCAGACGATTCCACTGAGAAGGAAGCTAGCGATTCAGAAGGCTCTTCCAACAGCAGGACCATTTCCTATTCTCGAAGAAAATAGAAGAAGCAAAAGACTTCCAAGAGTCATAAATTTGAGGAATTCAGAAAGGCCAAACCTCCCTCCTTCAACGGTGAGATAAAGAAAGGAGAGGAAGCCAAGGCATGGCTACTTGGACTGAAGAAATATTTCAGAGTCCATGATTTTTCAGAAAATTTGAAGGCCCAAGTGGCCACTTTCAATTTGAATGGAAAAGCTTCCATCTAGTGGGAAGATCTTAAGAACATGAAAGGGGTCCGCGAGGAGGACCTATCTTGGAAATGGTTTGAGAAGTAATTTCGAAAGAAGTATTTTTCGGAAAG
Organism: Picea abies; assembly: GCA_900067695.1. NCBI lineage: Eukaryota > Viridiplantae > Streptophyta > Pinopsida > Pinales > Pinaceae > Picea > Picea abies. The sequence continues at coordinate 4,071 of CBVK0100502006.1, read as the reverse complement.
ATATTTTGACGAGAAGGCTAAAGAGTTTTATGAACTCAAACTAGGGCAACTCACTATAGAGGAATATGTCAACAAATTCCTTGACTTATTGAGATATGTACCCTACATCAAAGTAGAGAAGGCGAAGGCACAACGCTTCATTAGTGGGATACCCAAGGAATACCGGAACCAAATTGAATTCGATGAGCCAAAGACCTTAGAAGACACTATACGAAAGGCAACATATTGTCATGAACAATATGGACATCGGGTAGAGTCTCGTGGAGACTGGAAACAGAAGAGTGGTTCGAGATTTCAGAAAAAGGGGAGCAAATCCTTAGGATTTAAAAACTACAAAAAGAACCCCAGAATGAACTTTCCAACCTGGAGTGTACTACAGCAGAAATTCCCCTCAGTGGATGGAAATAAAACTTCTGGACCTATACCAGTAAAGACTAATAACCCAAAGAAAGAACCTCTGAAATGTTGGGGTTGCGGAGAAGAGCATCTCCTGAGAAACTGTCCACACCGACAACAGAACAGTCGGAAATTTTATAACATTCAGGAAGCTACCACAGTCAATGATGTGGCAAGGAGTGTGCCGCAGATTTATGCAGCCTTGGATAATAACCAAGCTGACCACCAGGCTTCAGTGGTGGAAATATAAGGTATGATTTTCAACCATCTAGTGTCTGTTTTAATTGACCCTGGTTCAAATTTGAGTTATATAGCCCCTAAGACTGTGGAGAAGTGTAAGCTATAGCCACAAAAACACACCAAGCCATGGTTGGTACAGTTAGCCACTGGCACTAAAAGAAAGGTGGTAGAGGCCATACCAGCCTGCCAGTTAATGTTGGGTGCATTCCCCACCCAAGCAACCCTTAACGTATTACCCCTGGGATCATACGATTTGTTGATTGGTATGGACTGGATGTTCACCCATAAAGCCAAATTGGACTGTTACCATAAAACCTTAGAATGTGTGAGCAAAGAAGGAAAAAGAATAACCCTTCAAGGGATCCGAAAACCGGTCTCGGTGAGACAAATATCATCCCTGCAAATGAGAAAGTATTTTCGAAAGGGATGTCCCCTATATGCAATACAAGTGTTGAAAACAACCGAAGGTGCTAAACCAAGCCCTGACGAACACCCTATCCTGAGAGAATACAGAGATGTGTTTCCAGAAGAGGTACCGGGTTTACCTCCGAGAAGGGACATTGACTTCTCGATAGAGCTCGCACCAGGAGTGGTGCTGATGTCTAGAGCACCCTATCGGATGAGCACACCTGAGTTAGTTGAACTCAAATTGCAATTGAAAGAAATGATGGATAAGGGTTATATTCGACCCAGCGTGTCCCTGTGGGGAGCACCAGTCCTGTTTGTGAAAAAGAAGGATGGCACCCTTGGACTGTGTATCGATTATAGACAACTCAATAAAGTAACCATAAAGAACAAGTACCCCTTTCCCAGGATCGATGATCTATTCGATCAGTTAGGAGGAGCGTCTATCTTCTCAAAGATTGACTTGAGGTTGGGATACCATCAAGTCCGAATCAAGGGTGAAGACATCTACAAAATTGCCTTCCAGACACAGTATGGTCATTATGAGTTTGTGGTAGTGCCATTTGGGTTAACCAATGCCCCTGCTACTTTCATGTGCTTAATGAACAATGTACTCAGTAAATTTTTAGATAAATTTGTACTAGTTTTCATTGATGACATATTAATCTACTCTAAGAATAGAGAAGAACATGAAGAGCACCTTAGACTTGTGCTGCAAGTGATAAGAGAGCATAATCTCTATGCTAAATTTAGCAAATGTGACTTCTTTCAGAAGCAAATACATTACTTGGGACATGTTCTGTCTGAGGAAGGGGTAGCAGTAGATCCTGACAAGATCAGGTCTATCATGGAATGGCCTACCCCAAAGGACATCTCAGACATTAGATCCTTTATGGGATTGGCGGGATACTATAGGAGATTTATAAAAGGATTCTCCAAGATTGGTTGTCTAATCACTGCCCTCCAGAAGAAGGGGACAAAATTCCTGTGGACACAGCAATGTGAAGAAAGAATTCAAACCTTGAAACACCTACTAACCCATGCACCCATGTTGAAAATCGCTGACCCAGAAGCTGACTTCCTTGTGTGCACAAATGCCTATAAGGAAGGGCTTGGAGGAGTCCTTATGAAGGAAGGAAAGGTGATCTGCTATGAATCCCGAAAATTGAATGAACATGAGTTCAACTATGTGACTCATGATCTAGAACTGGCGGCCATAGTGTATGCCTTAAAAATGTGGATGCATTACCTCTTGGGAAGAAAATTTGTACTTATGACAGATCACTATGGATTACGGTATTTGTTCGACCAACCAAAGCTCAATGCTAGACAAGCTAGATGGATGGCCATCCTTAGCGAATTTGATTTTGAAATCAAACACATCAAAGGGAAGAAAAATAGGGTGGTCGATGCCCTCAGCAGAAGCATGAAAACAATTCACCTGGCAGCGGTGAGTACCTGCGAGACAGATTTCAAGGACAGAGTCAGAAATGCATAAGAAACAGATCCCTTCGTTCAAACTGTGATCCTGTACCTACAGCAAGAACCCACTGGAGAAAAATGTGAAGGCTACCAGATGACCAAAGGAGGTCTTCTCACCTACAGAGATAGAATGTACATTCCAAATCATGACGACTTGAAGAGGTTCATCATGGATGAACTACATAAAAGACCCTACATTGGTCATCCAGGATACCAGAAAATGATCACTGCCACCCGGAAACAATTTTATTGGCTTGGATTGAAGAAGGACATAGCCAAATATTTGGCCCAATGCATAGAGTGCCAACAGGTTAAAGTAGAACATCGACACCCAGTAGGACTATTACACCCTTTACCCATCCCAGAATGGAAATGGGAAACCATCTCCATGGATTTTGTCACTGGATTACCAACTTCANNATGATGCCATTATGGTGGTGGTGGATAAACTGAGCAAGTCTGCTCATTTAATCCCCATCAAATCAACCTGAAAGGTGATAGATATCACCCAAATATTCATGAAAGAGGTGTTTCGACTGCACGGTATGTCAAGAGAGATAATATCTGACAGAGACACGAAATTTACTTCAAATTTATGGAAATCACTGATGGTTGGTTTAGAGACCAAATTGTTGTTTAGCACCGCCTATCACCCTCAAACTGACGGAGAGACAGAAAGAGTGAATCATATATTAGAGGATATGTTAAGAATGCATGTAATGCATCAACCTGGGAAATGGGAAGACTACCTTCCATTGGTAGAATTCGCCTACAACAACGGCTACCAAGCATCCTTAAAGATGAGTCCCTTTGAAGTCCTCTATGGTAGACTATGTAATACTCCAGTCAGCTGGAGTAATCCTGTAAATAGGATTTCTTTTGGACCCGACATGTTGAAAGAAATGGAATAGCAAGTGACTCAGATAAAACAAAACCTGAAGGTCGCTCAGGACCGACAGAAAAGTTATGCTGATCAAAAGAGAACTCCAAGAGAGTTCAAAATGGGAGACCATGTATATCTCAGAATTAAGCCTAGAAGGAGTTCCCTGAGAATGGGAGCTTGTTCCAAGTTGGCACCCCAGTATTGTGGACCCTTTGAGGTTCTAGAAAGAGTGGGACCTGTAGCCTATCGGCTAGCACTTCCTCCCACTGTAAAAGCACATAATGTTTTTCATGTTTCATTATTGAAGAAATATGTACATGATGCTAATCATATAATTGACTGGTCTGTGATCCAGGTGGAACTAGAGGGAGAATTTCTACCATAACCCCAATGCATATTGGACAGAAAGGAAACCCCGCTCCGGAACAGAACCATTGCACATGTCAAGGTGCAGTGGAGACATTTTGGCCCAGATGAGGGTACATGGGAAATAGAGGATGCCATGAGACAGGCATATCCGATTTTGTTTACTTCTGTACATGCAATTCATGTTAGTAGATAAGAACATCGAGGATGATGTTCCTTTTTAAGGGGGATGGAATTGTAACACCCTGTTTCCCCCAGTTTGTAAAAATAACGGGACTGGCCAAGAACTATGGAAAACC